>OZ007583.1:2088301-2248240 GCA_963931925.1 Onchidella celtica | reverse complement strand
ATTTGCGACCTGTATCTCTCTCTCTTGCCTCTCTCTCTCTCTCTCTCTCTCTCTCTCTCTCTCTCTCTCTCTCTCTCTCTCTCTCCCCCGCGTTCGCTATCTCTCTTTTTCTTTCTTGTCCCCCTAACTGTCTTTGCAATTGGGCAATGCCCATAATTCAGCTCAAGCCATCATTTCATGTTCCCTACCATTGCATGGGTGTTACCAGTGACTGATTTATTTCTGGTTATATGTCTGTCTGTCTATCCAGGATTGTACACCGGAGATGTAAACATTATGCAGGTCTTTAACCTGACCACTGATACGTGTTGTGACGCACTCATCGATGACGTGCAAAGCCAGTCAGACGGGACCTACCCAGACACCGTAGTGCACCCAGACTCCAGCACTATCTGTATGGGCACCACAGACTCTACCTGTGGGGTAAGCGAGGGGACGGGGGAGTCACTGATTGTCAGTGCAGATAGATCGTTGACAATTGCCTGTACTCATTCAATGTCTTTAATTGGAATCATGCCTAACAGCCGATTGTGTGGGAGTTGTAGAGAGAGGCAGAGAAAGAGAGTCAAAGCCACAGGTGGTTTAGTCAAAATAGCTAGAATGCGCAAGTCCACCATATTTAGTGTCCGGACCCACACATCACCATGGAGACCGTGATATTGATTTTGATTCGTTGGCTGATTTGCATTGCGACCCACGAACCAATTGGCGCCGAGCTAAAATTAGATAAACAGTGGCACGTGTGTACATGTTCAATGGGAGACGTTCGGTCGATTCTTTCACTTCCTTTTCCTTGTTTACATGGATGGTAGGGAATCTGACCAGCATGGATCCATCCGTTCCACAACTGTCATAACAATCAACTACAATGCAACTAGCAGGCATAACCGCTTACACATATTTCAAAAGTTACAGCAATCAGCTGATCCACCTGCCATCTTTAGTGTCGGAAAAACAAAAACAAAACACCCTGTGACGTCACGAACATTCTACCTATAGATAATTTCACCGAAACCTGCTCCATTTTGGACAGGGGGACTCCCGTTACTAACATGCAGTGTTGTTTATACCTTTTTGGATTAAAAACAGTAACATTTTATTGTCCCGATGCAAAGCCGTTGTGTTTCCTACACTCTCATTCATAAATCACTGCCCTATGCACCATTTCTACAATGATTCCCTTGCTCTACTGCGGTTTTAAACTTTTATTTAACATACCTTTCATTCGGTTCAAGCTTTTCATCTTGAATTTTTTATAACAATCCATTTGATTCTCTATCGGCTTTCGACAAAATGTTAACCTTTGCTCGTATTATGAAGTCGATATGGAGGTAGAAGATCCACAATAATTATGAAGAATTCTTTCCGATGTCTAACTGAGATCTAATAGGCTACTTAACCTGTTGTGGAGTGTTTACAGCAGGGGGAAACAGGCGTTGGTGGCAAAGAATTTTTGTCGCATGGGAAAACAAAGCACCTGTGAAACGTTTAACAGAGCAGCAGTTGGGAAGGCTTGAAAAGGAGTATACTAATATGTTGCAAGACAATGACATTCTTGATCCTGTCATAGTCAACAGATGGCAGCAAGTGGCGTCTTGTTGACATGAGGAAAGTTTTCAAATTCCTTCTGAGCTCCAAGGAATATGAGACAGATTATATAGGAAAGTGAAATACTCAGAAGGCATTAAATATTTTTGTTTTGCCAGTAACTTTGTTGGTAAATCTTATGGGTAGCAGTGTCAAACCAGCCTGACAACTGTTTTTTTTTACTGTAGGTGTTACACCAACTCAGAATGTTCTTGGTGAGGGTGAGTGCCACAAACCATGGATTCTAATAAGGAATAGTCTGGATTTAATGACATCATAGTGCACCCGTACAGCAGGCTCTAGTTAAAACTGAAACCATGTAATTGCTCCATAAAACAGAATACATCAAACATTATTACAACATCCCCCCCCCCCCACCAACGGAAGATAGCGAATCTCCCTATCCAAGATGGCGCAGGTTTCCGTGCCTGGGAAACTCCATGGGTTCTATTCTCCCCCCTCTTCCGCTCCCTCACTCTTTGTTGCCCTTTCTCTCTCTCTTCCTCTTTTTTCTTCCCTTTTCCTTTCTCTCTCCCTCCTTCTCCCCGTCTCTTTCCTCTCGTTCTTTCTTTCTCTCTTTATCCCTTTTCTCTCTTCTTTCATCTCTTTCTTTCTCTCCTCTCTCTTTCTCTGTTTCTCCCCGTCTCTCCTGCCCCCCCCCCTTTCTCCCTCTCTCTCTCATTTTTTTTTCATGTTTCTTTGAAAGTGTGCTTCTCGGACATCAGCTGCTGTCTGTGCTATCACGTGCCGCGTGCAATGTAAACCAGTAAGACTCACATACTGTTATCACTACTGGTACACTGCAATTGTCTGGGGAGAACTAGACAGTCTTTGCACCCTCAACGCGGTTTTCAATCAGTGAAGATGAGATTCCCTGTAGGGGCAAGCAATCTGCGCTCATGCCCCGTTCGTCGTGGAAGCCACTGGCAGCGTGGTAAAATTGTTCAGAACTGAAATCCGTCAAGGTTCATCATCAGAAATATTCTATAGTTTTGCTACCATCATAATAATGAAGAATTATGGATTCTCAATGTAACCATAAAAGGCTTTTTAGCTTTTCAACTTTTTGAACTCTACATACTAACAATTATAGTAATACGCATAGAGAGACGCCAACGTGTGCACGGGCATAATTACTTCAAAAGGTCTTGAAATTCGCTATAGTTTGACTACTTTCCCTGACTTTGAACCACAGCTGAGATGGACAGTTGATCTGAAAAAAGGACTAATTCTTCGAGTAGAATTAAAAAGTACGACTGGAAATCTCCATTTACACATTGCTGATGGAAACTCGACTTTACAAATCACAGCTGTGTATTGCCCCAGCCAGGGGGCCAACTAATCTCCCTAAAGCTTTCTTTTTAGGCTTTATCAGTTTTTTTTTGTTTTTTTTTTAACCTTTTCAGTCGTGGAGTTTAGGAAAGATCATCTATGTAGTAACTTTCTCCATTTTTGTAAAGCAGAATCTGAACAACGTCCAATGTTAACGTAGATTACTGGGCCCTTTCCCGACTTTGTCCACGTCACATGATATTCATAGTTTGTTAATTATTTTATTAATTATTATGTAAGACAGCTCAGAATGAACTATTTGGGCTTGAACTTTTTTGACTGTTCAATTTCGTACATAGCCTATTTTCGATTTTATGCCATCAGTGATGTTTGTTATTATACTGTTCAATTTCGCATTAGCCAGATTCCTAGTGTTTTTGTTATCTGACAGTTCACTTTCATACGTGGCCTGTATCCGAGTGGTGGGCTATCTCATCACTAATGTACGGCATGTTGTGTCTCTTACAATAAGCAGTCTTCCTCACACACACTCACACACCACACAAATAAAAACTAACAAATAATAACAGTAGACTATACATCATCACCGCTGTGATTCATTAACTCATCAGTCTCATAACCTTTTCTTGTCTTTCTCCCCAAAATGTTCCAGGGTGATTTTGGCTCTCCTGTGTATTGCCGAACTTTTGACACAAATGAGGTCGTTCTTGTGGCTGTTACAACTTCCGCCCCCTGCGAAGCCGGAACGCCAATCTTAGCCAACGATCTGACAAATGGAGATATTGCAGCGTACTTCGCTTGAACCAGCTCAACTTATGCTTATATAATTCTTGTGTGAAGTACAGATGATTAAACGATTCTGTTCAGAGAGTTATTCTTTCTTTTTCATCTCTTTCTCTCTCTCTCTCGCTCTCTCTCTCTTTCTCTTTATCACCTTCTCCCCCTCTATCCCGGTCTCTCCTTACCTCTCTCTCCCTCTTCTGAAAGCTGCATTTGTTACCGAAAAGTGTTTGCATGATGGTTGTAGATGCTGCTGTTTTAGTCAGGAAAAGGGGGGAAGGGGAGGGGGGGGGGGATGAAGTGGTAGATTGTTGGTGTTGCAGCTACTACAGTGTTCTTGTTGTTGGCGGTGGTGGTGGTGTTATTATTCTTGTGTCCTTCTGTTACTATTGTTATTGTTGTTATTGTCATAATGTTGTTGTTATTGCTGTTGTTGTTACCATCGCCACGCTGTTTGTTGTTGCTGTTATTATGCCATGAAATGCTGACGTTGTTCCAGCCGGTGCCGATGACAATTATTATGTTATTGCCGTTTCTACATGACTTCGTGCACTGGATAAGCGCAGTGAGTGTCTATATTTCTCTTCCATTGACACAACTGTTTAATATATACGCCTAGAGGGAAAACGTTTTAAACTGTCATCCAAAGGCGTAAAAACTATGTTGTTTCGAACATATTCTGGTGTATATCCCAAGTTAACAAACGTATGCCAACACACACACACACACACACACACACACATACACACACACACACATACATACATAATAATAATAGTTCGTCCATCAGGTATGATGATGACCTTAACAACACCAGAGGAATAAAGAACAGAAATTGTTGAGAATTTCAACACATGGACAATAAAGAGAACTAAAGGACACAGAGGACAGAATGGAAAGACTGTTCTTTCATGACTTATGGCTTCTCATGTGACTGATAAGTCCTATTTTTGCCCTGCAGACCCTTCCGCATAAATGACAAGAGTGCTCCGTTGGTTCAGTACCACTGGGCCTTTTCTTGCGCCGTTCTCTTTTTTTGATAGCCTGCTGGACTCTGTCAGCTTCCCATGCTTTGCTGCCTCTGGTAAGGGCCGCCCTCCAATTTGCACGGTCAAGCGAGAGCTTTTCCCACTCACTCACATCAATGGCAAAGGCCTTTAGTGATTGCTTGAGAGTGTCTTTGTAACGTCTCTTTGGGGCCCCAACATTCCTCGTTCCATTGGAGAGCTCAGAGAAGAAGATTTGCTTAGGGAGTCTGGAGTCGGGCATTCTGACAACATGTCCTGCCCAACGTAGCTGAATTTTTTTCAGGTGGCAGAAGATGCTCAATTCCTTGGCACGATTGAGGACCTCAGTGTCTGGAATTTTATCCTGCCATGTGATCCTTAGGATCTTTCTAAGGCAGGCCAGATGAAAGTGATTTAGCTTTCTGGCATGCGATTGGTACACTGTCCAGGTTTCAGCCCCATAGAGTAGGGTGGGAAGGACCACAGCATTGTACACTTTCAGCTTAGTGTCTGTGCGAATGCCGGCGACATCCCATACTCTCTTTCGAAGCCTGCCAAATGCCGAGCTGGCTTTGCTGATTCTTGAGAGAATTTCAGTATCAACACGAGCCGCGGAAGACAGTGTACTGCCAAGATAGGTGAAGTTCTCCGACACCTTCAGAAGACTGTCATGGACTTTGATATTTGGGGTCACAGGATACTTGTTGTCTGGAGTAGGCTGATGGAGCACTTCCGTCTTCTTTGTGCTTATTGTGAGGCCAAAGTTGTCACAGGCACTAGAGAACTTATCAACACAGTTTTGCATGCTATCCTAATCGTGTGCCAGAAGTGCACAATCATCAGCAAATAGTAGGTCACAGACTTGAGTATTTTTGGTTTTGGTTTTTGCCTGAAGTCTCCTGAGGTTGAATAGACTGCCATCAGTTCGGTACTTGATGCTTACCCCTTGAGAAGGAGAGCTAAAGGCTTCTTGTAGCATTGCAGAGAACATGATGCTGAACAGAGTTGGGGCTAAGACACAACCCTGTTTTACCCCATTTGTGACAGCAAAGGGCCCTGAAGCACTGCCGTTGCTTTTGACTGCAGCTTGCATGCCATCATGAAACTGGCGCACTATTGTGATGAATTCAGGTGGACACCCAAACTTCGCCAAGATTTTCCAGAGGCCTTCACGACACACTGTGTCAAATGCTTTTGTGAGGTCAACAAATGTGATATACAGCGCTTTATTTTGTTCCATGCATTTTTCCTGAATCTGTCTGGCAGCAAAAATCATATCCGCCGTTCCCCTCTCTTTACGAAAGCCACATTGGCTCTCGGGAAGCAAGTCATTTGACGAGAAGTGATCAAGAAGGCGATTCAGAAGCATTCTTGCCAATATTTTGCCACCAATTGAAAGTAGAGAGATTCCCCGATGGTTGTCACAGACTTGGCTGTCCCCTTTGTTTTTGTACAGATGGATGATTGAAGCATCTTTGAAGTCCTGTGGCAGCTTCCCTGCTTTCAACATATGATTGAACAACTCGGTCAACCTTTCAATAAGCTTTTCTCCACCGAAGGCATACACCTCAGCAGGAATTGAATCCACGCCTGGTGATTTGTTAAAGGACATCTGATTTGTGGCAGTTCGGGTCTCATTTGCTGTGAATGGCTTGGCAAGAGCTGCATTAATAGGAGTCTGAGGGAGGCGGTCAATGGACTCAGTATTTATATTTGATGGCCGATTTAGCAGACCTCCGAAATGTTCTGCCCAACGCTGAATTATGGCATTCAATTCAACATTGCGTGTTGAACCATCTGACGCAAGAAGTGGCGTAGTGCCAGAGCGGGATGGTCCAAACACAGCTCGGAGGCTCTCAAAGAACTTTCTAGTGTTGTTTGTGTCGGCATATTTCTGAGTTTCTCTTACTCGCTCTTCAAGCCAGTCATTTTTCATTTTCCTCAGCTTCTTCTGGAGTACACCCTTACATGCACGCAGTGCATCAGCTTTTGCTGTGGAAGAGGGGTCACTGCAGTGAGCTTGGATGAGACTATTTTTTTCTTTGATGAGCACTTTGATTTCATTATCATTATCATTGAACCAGTCGTGGTGCTTGCGGACAGGAAAACCAACTGTGCTGCTGGCGCAAGAGTGTACAGTCGTATTTAGGTCAGTCCAGCTCTGTTCAATGTTCTCAGGGTCAAAAGTCACGCAATCCAATTTTGAGGAGAGTTCTGATGAGAGCTCGCTCTGTTTCTCAGCTGAGCAGAGTTTTGAAACATTTAGGCGTTTAGGTGGCGCTTTCCCTTGAGGGCGTCTATTGCGCCTCAATGTTAGTCTGAGCTTGCAAAAAATGAGTCTGTGGTCAGTTCCACACTCGGCACCACACATCGCCTTTGTTACAAGGACATCCTTTCTGTCAGTCTTCCTCACAATGACATAGTCTATGAGATGCCAATGCTTTGAGCGGGGATGCATCCATGACGTTCTGTTTCTCACGGGGAGACTAAAATTTGTGTTGGTAATGAACAGGCCAAATTCAGCGCACAAAGTAAGTAAGCGCAACCCATTGTTATTGCATGAACCAACTCCATGAGGGCCCAAAACATTTGGCCACGCTGAGATTTCGGAGCCAACCCTAGCATTGAAGTCCCCCAAGAAAATCAGCTTATCAGCTTCCGGGACAGAGCATATGACAGATTCTAGATCAGAATAGAACTTGTCTTTGGCTTCATCTGGGTTTGTCATGGTGGGCGCATATGCGCTAATGAGGGTGGCTGACTGGCTTTTCCCAACTGGGATCCTGAGTGTCATTAGCCTGTCATTTATTTCAATTGGCATGGACTGCAAGTTTCTGACAAGGTCATTTTTAATTGCAAACCCAACACCATGCCTTCTCGGTTCGACTGCACCCTTGCCTTTCCAGAAGAAGGTGTATCCACCACTGAGCTCTTTGAGTTGGCCACTATCAGGGAGTCTGGTATCACTGAGTGCCACTATGTCCAGGTTGTACCTGCTGAGCTCAATGGCAATAAGTGCAGTGCGTCTTTCCGGGTTGTTTGAGTTGTCCTGTAGTGTGCGTATATTCCAGGCTCCTAGCCTGAGTAAGCTGAATTTCTTTTTGTTTCGACCGCAAAAAGGGATCCCCACTGGTCGCGGTATATCAGTCAGGGTGATGTGAAGTGGGCTTTCTTTAGGGACCCTTTTCTAGCCCCTTCCTCAGTTGAGGTGAGCAGTGCTATCCTTAAATAAGGCTGCTCAGCTACTGTGGGTGCTGCCTCCCCACGCCTCCACTTCAATCGACGATGAAGCGACCATAGCCCACAGCCACCAACGTGTAGGTCTGTGCTAACAGCTTGCAGTCTATCCAAACCTGCTGCCACCGCACTCGCCCATCGCCGTTGGAATTTTGAGAGGAAAGAAGACGAGACAAAGATGAAAGAAGACGAGGTGAGTGTTAAGACTGGCGCAAAGAATTTGTTTTTAGTGAGAAAGAGCTGCGCAAACATCAGACTCACTCTCTCGCCTGGACACAACTTATCCAAGTGGCAAGACAGGGTCAAGACGATTGGAAATGTATCCAGGTGCAGGAGGATGCCAGAGGGACAGTCATATTGCCTGACCGGCTGCCTGTAGGCTACTCCACAGCCTCGCAGTCCCAACTGACTAGGGTGAAAGACCCAAACCAAAGAACACCAATACTGGTGGATGCTCTGTGTCACGATATCCAGGCCAGAGTGACGGTATATTGCCATCTGCCCTATCAATCAACCACTGGCCTGCTGCCGCCAGCTTCGAAGCTGCGTCCGGGAAGTTTGCTCAATTCTTCGTCTGTGATTTAGGCAAACAAGCCTATGACCACACCGCTACCGGGGGCCAATATGAAGGACTCAAGTACTGAGGGTCACATTGTGCCCTAGCATGTGGCCGTTGGGTTAGATGAAACCTCCTCCGCCCTGGCCGTTTGCACCGACAGGTGCACGCCCACTGATACCATGCTAGCGTACCAGTTCATGAAACATACATACATACATACATATTAATCCCCCCCCCCCTCCCTCCATTCCCCGAGAACAGAAATTGAATGTCTTGTGGCAGCCAAGAACGACAAGAACAGCCTGAAGCCAAGATAATTATGTGTATACCATTGGAAATTATTATATTCAAGCACAGTACAGAAGTACGTGTACTGTTGCATAGTATTTAAATAAGGGCGGGGTGTGGTTAACAATTGAACACGCAGTTCTTTAAATAACGTGCAGGCAAAATTCATGTGACAGTGTCACTGGCTACGCTAATAAAGAGCTGTGTCTCTACTGATAACCTTTAAGCTCCCCCCCCCCCCCCCCGCCGTATCTCCAACATTGCATTTCGGTTATCATCCTGCTAGTTTTAGCTTGCTTTTCTGCTCGGCTGGGTGGGAGATTAGACCGGAGGAATCGATATGAAATCCACGGTGACAAGTGAATGACCCTGTACATAATTTTGTATATGGGTTTTTGTTGAATGGTTTTATTTTACTAGGTTAAAGTATTCCATAGCCAACCTCACACAATCTTTCAAAGATCAATAATCGATCACTGTGTCATATATTAGCAATGCATTTTGTCTTCATTTCAACGTGTGACATTTATAAGCTGAGAGATATGACCGTTGTTATGTGACTGTCTGTCAGTGACTCAGGTTGAGAAGTGTATGTTGTTTCGTGTCTGTCTATCAATGACTCAGGCTGAGAAATGTATGTTGTTTCATATATGTCTGTCCCTGACTCAGGCTGAGACGTTATGTTATCATGTCAGTGTTCGTTCATGCCTGGGCTGATTCTGTGTTGCAAAATATTTTTTTCCGTTTCTGTCCTTCTCCAATCGCATGCCCTGATAAACATGTATTAAATTTTTTTGTACGAGTCCAGGGCACCATGTTATCTAGCCTGGCAAATGGCTCTTTGCCAAACCAAGGCACAAGAACACATAAGTTATGTCGCCTAAAAATGTCAATAGGTTTTCTCAAGTGTCATACGACGTTCCCGAAGACAGTAAGTTTATGGAGAGGTAGATGATACGCATTTTGCTGTCCTTAATGTGGCACAGTGAGGACGTCTTGCAGGTGATTTTAGTGAAAGAAGACAGTGTTATTTTGTTAAAATGTCTTCATTTGTTTCTGTTTGACTATTTCAAGATATCAAGGAAGATAACAATATTTTCTTGGGGGATTGTTAATAGAAAGCACTTGTTTCTATTATTCATTTGGTTACTAAGTCAAACACTAAGAATTATGTTTTATGTATCACTGCCATTCAACTGTTAAGTGAGATCTCTTGGACAATGTTTCAATCATACCGTCGCTACACGTCCAGGGAATGTGAATGTTAAGTTGCATATTCTTATTTTTTTTACTTTCTTTATTTATTTGTTTTTGCCACGTTTTATTGTTGTTGTTTCTTCGTTTTTATCTATATTTAAATGGTTAAAATCATGATAAAAAAATGTAAATTGAAAATAATTACAATCCAGCAAGTTCCCGTAAAACTAAAGAAATAATTTCTGACAGAAACATGTAATTGAGTTTTTTTCAAGTGTCGTGGAAAAGATGTGATTAAAATCTTCTTTTCCTTTTTTTTTTATTTTGCGGGCAGGATTATGATGTGAGAACATGGGAGAATTCCGGAGTAAGATGTATCACAGCAGCTATTCTTTGGCAAGAAGTTGGACATTTAACGTCATAAGTTATCCTCAAAGAGTTGCCATGGGGCCATACATCGTCGTGGGAGTTGGGTTGGTGACGTCATTTGCCAAGGAAACGTACGGATGGCGTCACCTTCCAGACATAATGTTTTGTGAGTGTGGAGGTCATCATGCAGATAGAAGCAGAGTGGATACTGATGTAAAGTGAGGCCAGGTATGTTGATTCTCTATTGACACATGGGTGGATAACAATGTTAGATGAAACAACGCTATACCTGGATATAATTCTCACAGCTACTAGTAGCTCGGGATGATATATAATATACTTCCTGGTTATCTACTGACATAGCATACCTATTTGTAAAACAGAGTATGAATAACGTCTACCCTGAAATATGCGTGGGCTCAGCTCTGGTTTGAATGATGTTTCCAAGGTGTAAATAATTGTCTTGAGACAGTTAGGGCGCGAGACCATTCTCGCTCTGCACATCTGGTGAGGGGAGGGAAGTGGGTTGCTGTGAGGAGAGACCATTTTCGGGGATTTCCGTACCCGCTTTTCTGGGCAAGATATATCCACTTTTTTGTAATGAAGTTTAATTCTATGGCTGTCGGTGACCTCGTTAGGAAAAATGGGAAAATATTCCACAGATCATCACACAAGTTTGTTGAAAATTTGTTGAAAAATCTTAACGAGACTGAAAGTTACGTAACCTATCAACACAACCTAATTGCTGCTGCTCATTGTATACTATGGAGATTGTTATATTATGTAATGACATATAGATCTAGCCTGGAGTATACGAGTGTACAACCTCGCATGGATACACAATATTATTGTAACTTCGGGCAAAATCAATCAGAGGCACTTACAGGCGAAACGTGAACAAAATACTTCTAAATCAATTCCAAATTCTTTTCCAATATATTCTGAAATAAGTTTATAATAGTAACGCATGAGCAGCGAAATCAAGCGTATTCAAGTGACCTGATGACTTTATCGGGACTATCCGATAATGTTTTAGCCGGAAATTACTCCACATGAACCTGTTTAGGCTTGTGTTTCATCCACCATATTGAAATTACACACAGATTGCACCGAAGAGTGTAGCTTCCTGAAAACGTGAGTACAGCTCTCAAATATTTCTACTTGATGTTTTATTTAGACATGACAACAACAGTTCTGTGCAGATTTTCTATTTTCGACAAGAGTCGACAACTGTCGGCCAGGCTGGATTGGTTGACAGGTATAAAAACAATCAAAAAGAAACAAATCTAGAACACGTCAGGACTTCCAGCTAGCTTGAAAGAGTAGCCTAACTCGCAGCCTGAATGCCAAGATTTTGGCGAGAGCTAGATCTAGGTCTATTGCTAACATTGCTTTTGTTTGATACTTTATAAATTCACCAAAGTATTTTCATCAAGGGAGTCTGTATGTTGGGGACTATCCTGGTTTTTTTTTAATGTTTCTGTATTAGTGTAACGTTATGTTTCCAAATCGAACAGCACGTTTATACTGAAAAAAAGTTTTGCTTCACTTTCCAAAGAGTGAGATTCTAGTTTCGAAATCCTTATAGTGGTAAATATAACCAGAAAGTGAAAAACCAGTGTTAAATTGGGGCTTTAACTTCAAAAACTGTCCGGTAGTAAGCGATGTGCCATGTGTCACGAGGTGAGTCAGAACTTCCCTAAGGATATAGCTCTCGACTGCAAGAAAGGGGATAACTCACACTCGGATGGGCACACCAAACATACACAAGTAAAATACTGAGTCAACAAGAGTATTATCAGTTCGGGTCAGGGATGTAGGGCCTCGACAATATTATTTCTTGAAATATAAACTTAAATATATAAATGTAATAGCAACTGAAGATACTAATTCTACTGCAGAAGAAAACTACAACTAATTCATATAGGTAAATTCTAACTTTCTCGTTCAAAATTCTACTTCACAGATTCTAAGTGGATAGGCTTCGCAAATATAGTATTATCAGCAAGTTACGAGACTCGCTGCCACGGACCTATAAGAATTATGACAACCTAGATCTAGTTCTGATGTACAGTAAATGGTCCCGACACGTTACCAATCTTAAGAAACACAATTATATTTTTCTCTCAAAATTACCCAAGAGCTATATAAATGGATATCTGTTAAAATTCCTTTCACGTGGACACACCAATTTGTAAAGGTTCTGTGATGATAAACGACTCCGCACAGGTGGCAGCTCCTGGAACACACGTCTTACAACTCAGGTGGACACTCCTGGTGGTCACTTCTGGTAGACAATATGATCAAATAAGAAACATAATATTATTCCCGGTCAGTGTATGAACGAGAGAGATCCAATTCTCGCTTTGTGCATGCTATGGTCCGATGTATAGGGACATGACATGGGCTAGCACTCTCTTTAATTAGCTCCCTCGTCAAGTACAATATCACAAATTGTCTATCTACGTATTCTTGCTCGTCAGGTCGGAAGAGACTACCGTAACATCTCGCAGTGGAATGCTCTGCTTCATATGTTCCCTCTTACCAAGCTCCTGAGCCCATTTATACTAAATCATTTCCCCGGCCAGATTTCTAAGCTGGACCAAATCACTTCCAAGTTTCATTGGCCAGATCGTCTCAGAATTTACATATCGGCAACGACCTTCTTCGAAAGCCAAGGCCGCTCTCGAAATAGTTTTGAATAACATCAAAATCCGCCATTTCTACTAGTCAGATGATATTGCAGACGATTCCTAATTCATTCCCCCACTGTCTGCACGAGCCACCCAAGGTCAACTGGCCAGATGCAAAGCGTCTCTCTGAACACAACACCATACCTCACCCTTACCCACTACTACTAATTCACGGACTGCAAAACTGCTTCGTAACTATTAACTCTCCCCCTTAACAATTCCCTGCTCAATTACTTTTCGTTCACGAGGCCAGCTCAAGGCCACACACGCGACGCCTCAGTAGGTGAACGAACTCATTGACCCACCGTGACCCTACACTGGATCTTCAAGCCTAACCTAAATCATGACACCATGGGATGGGCTTTGCTTATATTTTGCCAATGCTACGAATTTTTAACAAAACATAAACACCTAAGGCTTTGCAGTTCTTATTTAAGAATCACGTATCTTGTAGTTCCTTTTCGTTTCTTTCAGTTGTATTTTTATTTTCTCCTGTTGGATTTTTAATTTTCAATATCTACGGCTGCATCAATATTGAAAATGTGCGATGCCAATAAGTATTCGACATCCACATTTATAAGCGTTAGGGGAGATGTAACAGTCTGTCTGTAAACATTATTTTTGACACCATTTTTTTTTTCGTGCCAGTTACAAAACAATTCAAATTTCATTATCGATTTCTTTCAGCGAAACCTTGTATCGTTCCATTTCATTCGTTTGCATTTCCAGCAAGCGATAATCAAATCTAATTACTGGCTTGAAATCAGCGAATGGCAGCAGATTTGATTCTTTGTAATCAATCCAACTACTTAAAATCAATTTTATCATTACCTTTGGCCGGAAATAATTTTAATATAACAGCAATCGTTGCTTGATCCACACCACTTAATTGTAATAACAATACATAGCATTTCTAGTCGCTCAAACTTTCACGGCTAAGCTCTAAGGACTCTAGATTATATTTTATTTCTGTATTGAACCGCACATAAACACGCCCATGTGCACATATACATAATGCACAACATATTTATTTAAAGAAAACAGGAAAAAACTAATTTTTTTTTTAATCCATGGGTATTTAGAACATAAAAAGTCGGCTCCTCAACTGATATAACACCCTATCAAATTTTCAATTTCTCTCAAAGACCAATTCCAAATCCGAAGCCCTTGAAACGAAAAGAGCCTATCAACCAAGCTACCAGGGACATTTTTGTGGATTTTAAACTTTTAGTATCCACTGGTGATCTAAGATGTCGTGATCATCATAGACAACAGCCAGAAATGGATGATTTAAAAAGAAACAGGGACAGCAAAACCCAATCACAAACAAATGCCGTCATGGACGCTAAATACCGGCAGACACACTTCAGAACATCCCAAGACTGACCTCAGTGAAATAATCGAAGTTTCAACGTTGTGGAGTTCCACAACAATCTTTCCGAGAAAGTCTGAGTAACTCAGCGTTCTGTGTCAGGTCTGTTTTGTGTCGGTTTGTAGGAGGATTTGAATTTCTTGTTAATCACGTGGCAACTCGTTTCCGTCTCACTAATGCGCAATGTCCCTTTCAACTCCATGATCTACATTTCTCCTTGAACCGAGGCAATTGAAAAGTCTGACTGGAAATAATATTTAATTGTTGCGACAGGACTTGGTAGTAAAAATGTTCTCGCTTGTTGAATGATAGATCTGCATTGTCATGTTTCTGTGACTGAAAGTTACACCTCTTCTTACATTAACGGTTCCAAACATATTCAGTAGCCGCCAACCGTAAGAGTAGGTTTTTTTTATTATATTGCATAATAATGCTTTTTGAAGTGCTGCGTACACTGCAGTCTCGACGAAAACAATGGCCGCTGAACCCAAATGAGGGAATGTAGAATTAAGGGAAGTAAACTCCGGGGGGGTGCATCAAAAACTGAATTACATTCCAGGCACACGGACAACAGAGGGAATTTGCTGTCTGTCTGTTTGTCCAAAATTCGTTCCATCAAATACTGAGTTGTTTTGTGTTTCAAGAACGTTTGATTTCAAAGACATTCAGACCTCGGAACTGACTAGGAGAAACATCTGATACTGTCATTGATTTGGTAAACAAATCTATTTTTTTATTGTGTCCTTCTCTCCAGGTTCGGTAGAATGGCTATCAGAAGTGTTTACTGTCTCAGGTTTCTGATTCTGACGGCCCTAAGCGCTGATTGGACAAATGCCAGGACCGATTGTCCTAAAGGTACCTACCTGCACAGGGGCATCAACCTACAAGCTACTTGTCCACCATGTCCAGAGGGTCATTTCAATCCTTACGACAACCACACCAACCTGGAATGCGCTGTCTGTGCGAAACCCACCGATGTCAGGGATGAAGCCATTTTCAAACCTTGTACAGCAATGACGAACGCTGTCATTCGCTGCAAGCCCGGATCCTTCAGAGTAAACAGATATCATGATATGGGGATGTTTACACTGGTGGATGGTGACTGTCTCCGTTGTACCAACTGCACAGATAAAGGTCTATACGAAGTCTTGCCCTGTGGTCCATACACTGATACTTTCTGTTGTGCTGAACCAATGGTGGAACTTGTGTCCACAGGAGAGAACCACTGGGATTCTGGCATGCCACTGTCTCAGCCAAACTTCATCCGATGCAAAAAGTTACATAACTAAGAACCATCTAGATGGGTCTTCTGAATTGTTAAAAAAATGTTAGTTTGCTTTTGATCAACTGATAAATAACACATTCAACTATTCGTTTGTTCTGAAATATGAAGGTCATTACTATTTGATAATCACTATCTAGTGATGTTTATGATTGGTGAAACTGAAAACAAGGTAACCTATTCATATAGAGTCACTTCCATTCTTATTTTTAAAATATGCATACCTGAAAAATGAATGTTTACATTTCTAACAATGCGTTTAGAAGTGATCGAAAAGCTGTACAAGTTAAGATTTGCATTTTATTTAGTTCAGCCATTGCAGGACGGTCAGATAAAGCAACTGTACTCTCATTATTGTCAGTGATATTTGTTCTTTTGTACCTTATGTTCTTATTATCATTCGTTTTTTTTTTTTAGTTACGGGGAGAAGAACCTAAAATTGCTGTTTTCTTTACATTTGAATACATTTCCTTTAATTTTTGGGCTGGTGACCAATAATGGAAATCTGATTTGAAAAACGCATTCAAAACGTGTTTAAAGCTTACGGTTACTATGGTAACGGCGGCCATCTTGAATTTTGTTTACATATTTTAATCAATACTTCTGTGAAAACTGTCTGCTGGAACAAGCTGAAATGTTGCATACAAGTCAAGAATGTGTAGGTAAACAGTCACAATGACATATTTCCAATAAATCCATCCAGTTGATCATATTCCAACAAGCAGCACCGCTATGTCACAGTTTACCCCCCTCCCCCTTTTCCCCACGAAAAAAAAATATAATAATAATAAGGGAGTTTTTTTCCTTTTTTTTTTTATTGCTCTGTCTGAATAATTTATCTCCTGTAGCCCAAATTCGGCATCAAAGAATGTATATTCAATGACTGTGTGCAAATGTTGAGGTCTGTCTGTTCAATTGAGATGGAGAATTTCAAAAACTGAAATTGTAAACATGCATGAAAACCAAACAGGGCTTAAAGGCTTTCCACTTGCTCTAGCTGAGAAAAAAATATCACATAGGCTACAACGCAAACTGGCTATTGTCCTATCAAAGGTCATGCATTCAATGACACATGCACTAAATTTGAGGGCAGTCTGTCTGCTGGTTAAACAGAAATTAAGAACTGAAATTGTAAACATGATTTTGACTATCCAGTCCCAATGTTCAATATCGTGTCCCGCTCCTCCCCTTATGGAGAATTATTCGGGGAGGGGGGGGGGCGGTCTTGCTCTCTCTCTTCAAATAAGCATTGAATTTTGCACTGGAAAATAAAATATTTGTTTGTTGTATTTTCATTTAAAGTGATCCAATGGGCCTAAGAAACTGCCGGATATAACTGCCTAAAGGGTGGCATTTTGTACGTAGAAGAGATTATATGTCCCTCATTTTACTATTAGATAATATAGCTCAATTTTAACAGGGGTGGGTAAGAAAATATTCTCCTTTTTCTTGAGTTTCTACCAAAAGCTTTGATACTCTCCTTGCTTACTGTCAAATGGATGCACCAGGAATTAAAAGCTTCATATACGATATCGTTTTTTTTTTTTTCATTTTTCTGCATGTTATGGGTTCGCCCCATTGAACCCTGTATACATAAAAATAAAAAACTGAAACTTGCGAATAAATCAGTCCGGATGAATGTTTATAACGGCTAATATGGCACTACTTCAACATTTTCACCATAGATCTATTTGGAAGATGCTACAAACATCTTTTTTTTAATATGTAACAATAATTCCCTGCGATACATATTTAGAGTCTCTAAACGCCCTTCAATTTTTTTGTAACTAGAATTATGGCACCCATTTTCCTGCTCCGCCGTTCGGTCATACTAAGGAGAAGCAATACCAGTATAATACATTTCTATATGACAACTAATCTATCACCAACTATTACCATTTAGATGCTCTCTGTGCCTCTGTTATCTCTTAACTACAAATTGTTTTCAAATTGATGCAATATCCTATGAGTGTGGCTTCTATGTAAGGCTATCTGAGCCTAGCATTAGCACGCATTGCATTTGTTGTGGTTATTTTGCTGAATTGAGTTGTCAGATGGTTACTGATCTTGGTTCAGTTTGACGCCTTTTGGTGCCAGTAGAATTTTTTATTTTTTTTATGAGGGGCCGAAATGTTTGGCAAATCATCAGTAAACAATGCCTTCGTAGGCATCAACACTGGTGACGGTATTGCAACACTATCGAGCCTTTGATGTTCCATATTGTGACGTCATGATATCCATGCTGAATATCTGCGATTCTGCGGATACTGTTTGATCTTGGGAAATATTGAATGAGACCACAAATTTAGCTCACGGGAAGGCCATAAACTAAGCGATCATCACGAAGTGAGGTGGGCGGTGACCTCAGTCGTAAAAGACCTCTTGGGATCAGTACTTACCACCAAATTCATCAAATGCACACCTTGGGAGACATCGTCCATGCTTGAACAGAAAATAGGGATGTCAACGAATGTCGCAATCAAGGACAAAGTGCTACAAGTGCTAGATTGAGAGTTCTTATCATGACTGTTTTTGTATGTTCAGAAAGGGAAGATGACTGGCCTCTTCCTTTAATAGCTATTTTTTGTAGAAAATCAAAACGGTTGAGCACGTTGCAAGCGGTATTACCTGCTTTTCCTACAAGGCTTCATCCTGAGCTCGTTAAGATGTTTCTTTCCAGTATGCACTAGAAGTCGATCTGTGGAACATCATTTGATCAGATACTTTCATTGAAACGATGTAAATGGGGGGGGGGGGGTGGCTTCAGCAGAAAACCGATATACATGGTGGGTCCAGTTATGAAACTGCATAAGTGTAAAGGACCAATGTTACAGGCCAGAGAAAAAACATTTCCTTAAAGTGCGTCGCTGTCTATTTATCTTTTTAGCTAGAAATATTTTATAGATTGTACTTTTCTTTCAGAAACAACAACAACAACAAAATTCTGCTAAGAGTATGTAAAATATTTAGCACAAGAGAGTTGTCATCTGCGGTTGTGAGATCACCACTGTTGTGTGATTTCACGGTAGGGCAAGGAATAAAGCTTCCACTCGTGAGCTAAATATTGATCCTGAGTTCAACTGTGCACTTGTTGTCGGCTTGATAGGGTCACCAAGAGAAAATAATTATCGCTGTAGAGACATTGTTCTCATAATATCTCAGCTCAGTGTCGTTAATGTCTTTGGTGAAATGTTGGTAGTGCGAACAAAAAGCCACTGATGAAATAAAGTGTGCAAGAATTCTGCTGCAAATTCATCAGTGGGGTTTCAGTGGTAGTCATTCTTGCTGCCTGTAGACCCGTGCCATGGCCAGTTTCGGCAAACAAAGTGTCTGGTGTTCGCACTTCAGCGGTGAAAGCACTTATCAGTCGTGATGAGAAAGCATTAAATTTTGTTCTGCATGTGGTTTTCGACCAATGTTCTAAACTGAGTAGAAAGTCCTGCTGCATGGTCCCCCGACAGAGAGGACTCAGTTGTCTTTTTTTAAATCTCATTGTGAAGAGCCCTGGGCCCCCGGCAGACTATTGTGCTCACCGTTGCTACATTATTACCAAGAACAAACCAGGCAGATGTTTATAGGCCAGGTGAGGTCTATGCAATATTCAGAGAGTACATGTCTCATTGTCATCGGTCCAGGCCCATAACCAACACCAAATTGTAATGAGCACAGATCAGCACCAATAATCATAGGAAGAAATGGGCTACTTTTTAATTTGATGTATATTAAATGGGTATCTCTTTGACATTTGGCTGGATATGACATCATTATTATCGTTTTCGCCGAAGAGAGAACTAATCTCTGATGCCCCTTAGAGGGCATTTCTGAGGAATTTCTTAGCGTTGCCACCCTTCATCTAATTATATCTGGCATTTTCAATAGAGCAAACTGGTTCTCCTAACATTTGCAGCACAATCAGGAGTATATTTATTTTTATTCAAGGTTCCCAGCCATTTGAGGGCGTGGCCCCGCGACTAAATGATGAAGGAGAAACGGAGAACATTGGGCAAGAAAGACGACTTTTTGGGGGGGGGGGGGGTGGAGGGTTATTTTGTTTCTTTTCATTCACCATAATGAACGTAACCGTGGTTTTCCTGAGAAGCAGCTTGCTGTCGGCGTCCCAGTTTAACGGTTCCTTCCCTCTCCAGTTTCGATTCCTAATTCCATGTTGTCTCCTGCTGGACATTCGCAATACGTCACTAAAAACTTTACGTGACGTACGCCGTGGTGTCTAATTGACTGAACACTTCTAAAGAACAATTCATCAGGATACTCTCTTTAAACTGTTTGGGGTCTGTCACTTCCCAGAACCCACGAGTAGGGACTTAACAATAAAATCCTCTTTAGGAGTGTTGTTTAACTGAGACAACAGGACGTACGATGAGGGGTACACATGACAATGAAATCCTACATTGAAATGTTTTTTGTTAGATCCCGGGTGATCATTCACGTGCATATTTTAATTTTCTTTAACTCTTGGAAGATGAGCAATGACGTCGTTTAGGAATACCTAGAATTTCGGGAAAATAATCCCTAAAATAGGAGGATAATTACAAACGTTTTTAATTGCTTCTGTATCTTATTTCAGAAGTTTCCAAAAGAGACAATTCCATGGCCTAGGAAAAGATTTATAGAGCACCAGGTCAAGTGGCAATAGGAGAGAAAATTGTACATGTCCATGTATTTTGAATTAGGCCTCAGTAGAAATATACAGCACCATTGAAAGATAATGAATTCTGAAAGAATGAAAACTAACATTAAATTCTTTACTTTACTTTACTTTACTTTACTTTACTTTACTTTACTATACTTTACTTTACTTTACTTTACTTTACTTTACTTTACTTTACTTTACTTTACTTTACTTTACTTTACTTTACTTTACTTTACTTTACTTTACTTTACTTTACTTTACTTTACTTTACTTTACTTTATTTCATTTCAGTTCAGCTCAGCTCAGCTCATGCTATCTCGACTTTTTTTAGTTTGGTATCTTAACTTAGTTTGGTTTGATACTGCTCAGCTTCATTAGTAGAACTTGTTGGCCCGCTGACTTGGTGTCAGGGTTTAAGTAATATAAATGCCGTGCTGGGTCACGACTTGTAAGGAGTTGATTTTTCACGGTCTCGTTGATTATAACCAGCGTAATTTTGTCCTTGAACTGTTCTCGTGAACAGTTTGTTTTTGAAACACTTTTTCTTAGAGATGGAAAGAAAGTGGGGCGAGATAGAATAAATGGATAAGTTAGGAGTGACAGTGCAATTCTCGACCCCGTGATTTTGATGAACACTTAGAAGGGAAGAGAAGGGGTGAATAAGGATAGATAGTTTAAGACGCTTAGTCGCGTTCAGAAATTCGTACATAAAATGTAGAAAGCACGAGGGTTTAAAGATTTCAGTAATTGTTTTGACATTTTAATTTGACCTTGTCTGTTTTTAGTACAAGGCCGTGACCAACTCCCACGTAGAATATATTAATACTGCGAGATGAGCTCGCATGGATGCACCAATCAAATCTAGGGATTTGGACGGTAGTTTGCAGGTGGCTGCACAGTATAAAAGTGTAGCCATACCTATGTCCATTACTCCATACAGAAAATTCCAATCTGTGCAGGCGTCGGCACGATTCTGCCTGAAGAATCATAAGACTGTTGATTCATGTCTAGTCCACTATAGACATTGAGATGAAGCCATATGCTTGAATGAGATATGCCCACTGCTATTGTCTACTGTTCCCTGGTTTTTCTAATACCAGGGACCAAGTGTAAGTGTTTGTCCTTTGATGATTCAACAATGAACGAGGAACTGGACATAATTTATCCAGTAGGACAGGATTGCCGCATATGCTAGGAGTGCTACCCAAGAATGCAAGACAAAGATTTATATTGACTTGCCACTAGTATGAATGTTTGGCATACACATCTGTGAATTGGGATTGATTTGTCTGGATGAGGCTGGGGATTGCCAGCCCATCCTAGAGTAGATCCAATAGACTTAACTACGTCAGTTTATATTGACGAGCTTGATCCATTATAAGCGGTAGGCACAAATAGCTGAGAGGACATCGTCGCCAGAGACATTAGTATATTGCTTGATAGATAGTAGGCAGACTATATCTGAGAGATATATAACTAGTACTTAAATTGTTAGTGAGTCAGAATGATCATAACCTTATAGGAATCTAGAGAAGACTTCTAGTGACATATTATTGAATTTTCATTTGATGCTGCTGATGTTGTCTTTTAGTATGTAATAGATCTAGACAAAATTGTTAGGAAATTTAATGTAATTAAATTTGTGGCCCTGCAGGTCTGTTTATGAAACTTATTCAGATTGTTCTTAGTGTGTGGCATGGTACGAAAGAGTAAATAGTAAATACCTCTCGATTTAAAATGCAGTCATAATTCCATCATTGAGAAGACCCTCTTCATAACAGCTAGAGGGCACTACCACCCAGTACCAGATTTGTAACACTTGGTATAGGCACAGGAGTGAGTTTCGATCACAATAATTATGATGTAAACTGAGGAGCTGAACGAAACTTCCCGTCATACTTTTTAATTCTACCGGAAGAGAATGCGTCTTTTTTTCGGACCCAAAATGCGGGAACGCGTTTTTCTGTTCAACCCAGTGTCCTACATAATAAACTAGACTAAGTGCCCCCTTTGTTTCAGGGCACCCAAAGTGAAACCAAATTGTAGAGTGCGGCGGCCATTTTCCTAACAGGGCAAAACAAACTGCAGCCCCATAGGCGTTGACTAGCAGAAAGGCTTGATATATCAAGTTGATATCTGGCAAGAAAAAAAAAGTTTTTATTTGAGAAGCCTTAACCACACAATAGATACACATGCAAGCCTTCGGCCTGAGGAATGTATTATCACATAAATACAATGAAAGAAAGGACAAGAAATGGATTATTTTTAAAAAAATGCATATATATAATAAATATGTACTTAATCAAATGAATAAATGGTGGTTATGATCTGGCAGTGCGAATATGCTTAACGATTATTGTTCTACCTTTGTCTTTCATTCATCCTCCCTGCACTTTGCGTTCCTCTTGACTTTCATCCACACTATCATGCGCCAGATTCTAATGTTGTGTTGCTTTTCTTCATATTCTCTAATATTTGCCAGACCATCTGCCACTAGCACTACTTTTTTCATAATACTGACTCCATCAGTTTCTCGCTTATATCGCATGCTCATTTGATTTATTTTTATTTTTCCTTACATACAGGATAAATCTTTGTTCCTCATTTTTCATGTTCGTCCTTTTCTTCTGGCCCATTTTACTTCGTTATTTCTT
The DNA here is from genome assembly GCA_963931925.1 of Onchidella celtica. Classification (NCBI taxonomy): domain Eukaryota; kingdom Metazoa; phylum Mollusca; class Gastropoda; order Systellommatophora; family Onchidiidae; genus Onchidella; species Onchidella celtica. The sequence goes on along the minus strand of OZ007583.1, from coordinate 2,225,271 downwards.
TTTTTGTTATTATTATTTAGAATCATATTTCTACCTTCCATATAATCACGAAAATGCTTTTTAACCGCTGATCCCTAAATTCTACAAAATATCATATTTCGCATAGAAAGAGGTAAAGGTGTGCTTGCATAATATTTGAAAAGGTCTCGAAGTTCACTTATTTTTAATACTTTCCTTGGTACTGAGCCACACATGAGTTGAACAGAAGAAGGTGGTCCGAGATTTCCCGAAAAGAAGCTGCCGCTAATAAAAAAAAAATGGAACGGATCAAGTTGCGCAAACAAAGACATCAACATAAATGGCACCTGCTGCGTTTGTTTCTGTCATTCAGTGTTCCCAGATTGGGCGGGAAACAGGGGAATCTATATAAAAGGCTTTTTTTTTTATTAGGTCATTTGCAATAATCACATTTTTGCATGCAGGTTTGAAAAACCGCGGAGGGTACATTGTTCTATGATGTTTTCAACAGTTCTCATTGTCATTCTTCATCTTAGCATCATTCTGTTACAGTGACATACATGTCATAAAAAGTAATCATATCAGGTGTTCAGTTTGTTGCGTGGTGTCCTGACGCGCATGAATTCTGAAGCAAAACTGTACGACATAACTTTTATTATATTGGGGAGAGACAGACAGGCAGTCAGACAGAAACAGAGAGGGGAAGGGGGAGATACGTCAGCCAATAATAATAATAGAAGATATATTTTTTTTGTTGTTGTTGTTGTTGTTGTTGTTGTTATTGTTGTAGTTGTTGTTGTTGCGTGTCTTTCCCCTGGTCCCGTTTTCTTTCTCCTTCACTTTGTCACATGTGTCATACTCTTGAATTCTTCCTTTCCCATGCTCCTCACCAACATGCAGAGTTGAAATTCTCCTGACTTTACATGTATTATAATTAGTACCATACGTCTAACTTACACCACAACCTTTTATTGGGTACGCTGGCACCTGGCCCCGGCAAGCGATGTTTTGTCACTATTGTCATTGCCTCTGAGTCCCCCATGCGCGGTGTCACAGCGTCTCCGTTGTTATAATATCAGTTTCCCACATTGGGTGTTCCACCTACTGGGTCGTCCATCTCACACACTCCGTTCCTCAAGGCCAAGGTCGCAAAGGATCTTACATAAAGATTCCGCCCACACGCCTGGCCCTTCCGGCACTAATGCTGGGTTTGGCGAACCATTACTCTGGCCACAGTTGAAGGTTTTTACTGAGCCCATGGAACGCTATGTAAAAACCTGTTTTTCTTGCCTCCACCTTCCCCCTGCGGCCCCGCCATGAAGGACTGTGTAGTCGGGCATGAAATGAACTATGGGGCCTTGTTTTTTAAAATATTTATTTCACATCAAAGGTCTTGAATGTTCAAGACACGCACCCGCGATCTGCCGAGTAAGAGAAATAGAATAGTTCTGTTACAACAATGATGTTTTCTGGGAATTACATGATTTCCTTTGCGTGTAAAGAGGCGTTATCCTATAAGGAAAAAAAGAAGTATTGAGGTGGGATCAGGGAAATTTTCCTGATACTTGGAAATTTGTTGATCTTATTATCACCTTTCAATTTAAGCAAGTTCCACTGTATATGGGTGATCACTGACAAGGCCTCATGCCCTCTAGTCTTCACCTGCTCGCATAATAATAATAATAATAATAGTTCGTCCATCAGGTATGATGATGACTTTAACAACACCAGAGGAATAAAGAACAGAAATTGTTGAGAATTTCAACACATGGACAATAAAGAGAACTAAAGGACACAGAGGACAGAATGGAAAGACTGTTCTTTCATGACTTATGGCTTCTCATGTGACTGATAAGTCCTATTTTTGCCCTGCAGACCCTTCCGCATAAATGACAAGAGTGCTCCGTTGGTTCAGTACCACTGGGCCTTTTCTTGCGCCGTTCTCTTTTTTTGATAGCCTGCTGGACTCTGTCAGCTTCCCATGCTTTGCTGCCTCTGGTAAGGGCCGCCCTCCAATTTGCACGGTCAAGCGAGAGCTTTTCCCACTCACTCACATCAATGGCAAAGGCCTTCAGTGATTGCTTGAGAGTGTCTTTGTAACGTCTCTTTGGGGCCCCAACATTCCTCGTTCCATTGGAGAGCTCAGAGAAGGATACACGCATAATAATGCTGTAATTCTCTATTCGGCTCTGGCTGTCGCACTACTGTAGACATCATGTCTTACCTTCTGTCTTTTGTTCCTTCGAAAAATATGAATGCTTCCTTCCCCCTCCCCTCGCCCTTTTCTCCAGTTCCTGATGTCTGACTTTTCAAAGCTGTTTTTCTGTCTTGATTCATTCATCATCGTTGTTTTTCATTCATTGCTTAATTTACAGGATAGAAACGGTTTGTGACTCGGAGATTTCCAGACTTGTTATTACACTTGAAATTTTTACACAATCAGATGCCAAGGGACAGAACTGAGTTACTGAACTATTTAGCTATTACGTGTACAAATTACATTGGTCAATTCATAAATGACGTCACGAAATGTAAGCTCAGTGACGTCAATAACGCGACAGCTATACGAATGTCACCAGCAAAACATCACAACCCCTCCCTACAGTACGGAGAGCAAGCCTCGTGTCAGAACCAACAGCTTGACACACATACATTCACAAACAAGCACACACATTCTAAAAGTGAAAAGATTACTTGGAATTGAAGCATTTTATTTCCTGGCAGGAAGCATTATCATACATTTAAGTTAGTGCCCCCCCCCCACCCCCCTTGCAATACACACACACTCACACACACCCATACACACTGCAATCCTCTCCAGTACGACCATCAAGTAGGGGAGGTGATTTCTCTAGCTGCAGTGTAATTTTTCTCAAAGAAATAAAGCAGGTGAAGTTTTTTTTTTTTTGTTTGTTTCAGTGTTTTTCCTCCCATATTAAAAGTTACTAGCCGCGTAAGGGCAGTAACCAATTAATTTCTTTGTTTTCTTATACAAATGCACACGTAAGGATTATTTCCCTTGAATCTGAACGTGCCCACCAAACCTATATTAATAAACATTTCATTAACAATGTCATTGTCCTTCAATTTATCGATTTAAGAGTTTTTGCTCGTAAAACTGACATATAATTGTGAACCGTTACTAGAAACAACCATTCCCCTTTATCCATTCTGATAAATTGTTTCAATAAAAGTTCTGCCACCTTCAGTAGGTTTTTAAAGTCTCGCAACGTAAACTTGGTCAGAAAGTACACTTACGTTACTTACTTATGGCCTGCTCAAGTTTTCGATTTTGAGAAATTAGTAATAAAAATTCATTTTGAATTGAAACAAAACTTAATATAGAAAATTTCAAACCCACGACATTTTGGCAGGAGAACTTAAATGTTCTTTCCAGTTGAAAACTATTTAGTGAAAGAAATTACTTTTAAAAGTCTGTTCATCTAAAACATTTATTCGTCTCACCACACACACGTAAACTAAACGTTTTACATTTGACTATAGAACATTCAGATATTTTAAAATCAGTGCAAAAATTTCTAACATTGTACACATCAGACCCTACAGCCATTCATAGACACAGGAAACAAACGTCACAGAAGAAAAAACTTCGACTTTATTTACATAGTGAGTGACGCATGTTAAACTATCGTAACTCGACTTTCTTATTTTCTATTTCAAAACTTGAGACATTGGTCATGCTTGTAGCCCTGGACAGCTCGCAGGTTGTGTTAGAAGTTGCGGGGATAATTCCGAAAACTCTCTCTCTGACTTAGGAAGTTTCCCACTGTGTTCCACAGCCTTGCTAGAGATCTTATACATGAGCAATCATTTGAGGGCCAGGAAATCATACCAAATTGAAATTAACCAAACTCAGTCTCCTTTCCAGTCGACTCATCAAAGAGAGCACAAAAAAGACCATTGTACTTTATAATTTAAAAAAAACAACAATGCCTGTAAAGACAATAGATCGAGGCAAAAGCGATGGGATTACAATAGTTGACAAATGAGCAAATAATTATATTGGAATATTCAGGCTGTGACGTTGACAAAGAAAAAAAAAGGCGCGGAGGGGGGGGGGTGGCTAGGGGCGGGGGACAAAAATTGCAATATAATCAAATATCGGCTGTCCAATTTTTTTTTAAAAATAAGCTCCCCCCGTATACATGCATTGAGTACACACATGTGAGTGCACGAAAAGATGAACAATTTACAATCATTTTTACTAACTTTAAGTTTCCATGTGAAGTACAAATGTAAGAACAGTAGTATAAATGGTGAAACGTGTCTGTTCTAGCAAGATTTTGCTGTTGTTAATACGAATTACCCTACTTATGACATCAGAGCAAAGCAACACACAATAAATTAAAGGCATTTAAGCATTTTAAAATAATTGCGGAATATTAAAAAGAATCTTTTTTGTGTGACAATGGATCTTTCTTTCTTTGTTATTCAAATATGTGCAAGTATAACAAGTGAAGTTCATGAACAATTAAAATTCCAAATTATATCAAATAAAAATATTTGATACATTTCAATTAATATTCTTGTAACATTGTAGGAGTGTGCTATGGTCTCAGGAAGAATTCCATGAAATGATTTCTCTCATTCCATGCATTATATATTACTTCACTTTCGCCCGAACTCCACATAAATTATTTCTGATGGTGAAATTTAAATATTTATTGTCAACGTTCGAGGTGAGTAAGGTCTTGGGGATAATAGCGCATTCGACTAATCGAAAGGCCACTCACACTCGTCCAGGCACAATCATAATAATTAATAACACACTCGAATATATATATCAGGCCTGAAGGGCCATACTACTTTATTACTACGGATACAATAGATATGATTGCAGAATACAATAAATATGATTGCAGATACAATAGATATGATTGCAGATACAATAGATAGGACTGCATTAATTTGTGGCTACATCAAAGCCCCGTTGTGGGAACTCCAGCTTGTCGCTGAACTTATTAACTGTAATTCAAAAGTTCTAATCTCACATGGGATACAACTAAGGCATTCAATATAACATGAGATACAATCTCTACGTACTACGTCTACAAAAGATTATTTTTCTACGACTGACTTCAATACTTCTTTCTTTCCACACACACTATCATTCTACACTGTATTAATCCTGTCTCTATTGTGAGGAATGCCAGGTGGCTTTCCTACTACTCAGCTTCGTCACTGGGCTGATCTAGTAATTCCTGTCTCTATTGTGTGGACTTATGGATTGCCTACCATTATACGCTCGTAGCCAAGTACGAGCGTAGATCCAAAGGACACGGTTCGCACTTTTGGCCTAGTGCGACGAGGCGTTTATCAATTCTCTGGATGACGACACGGTCACTCCACTTCGACTTCATTTGTGTCTATTCTGTCTGTGCTCGACTCCTACTGTCAGGCCCTGGAGCTCGAGCCGAGAGGAACCTCACTGGATCGAATGATTTCCACAGCCGTTCTCTGCTTAAACAATGGCGACTTAAGCTTATATACCTCCAGCCAAACCCCGTGAAAAGTTTCTTGTCTCACCTTCCGAAATCATGCCGGGTTCACGTGCCCCGTGCACTGCTTGCAAAACTCACCGCCTTAGGGCGTGAGTCCACTAACCTATAAAATCCCACCTTTTTATTCTAAGGGTCGGATCACCCTAACACTACTCACTGGGTCAACAAAATGAGATCATGACATTTATAAAAAAATAAACATGATCTTATCAAAATATGTACACCATTTGAGTCACAGTAAGTAGTACCATTATTCCAGACAGCATCCATACCTCATTCCAACGCAGAAGTATGTAAGATTTCTGTAAGGTTGGTGAGGTGAACAGTCTGCTTTATACAAAATGTTGAGTGCTGGTTCGTTCAAAATAATGAGCAATACGAAGATTCATACAACAACAAATATTTGACTTTCAATGCATACAGATGGACATTTGCTGAACAAACTCTCAACGTTTAACACATGGCAATAGACAATTAATTTGAATCATAAAAGATATTATGTACAGGTCACGGATATTGGGGACAGGTCACAGCTATAAGGGATAGGGAATGGATACTAAGGATATGTCACAGTCAGCAGGGACAGCTCACAGATAATAAGAATATGTCACAGATATTAGGAATGGGCGGATATTGGGGATAGGTAATCCAGAAAATGTATTTACATAACTCTTATACTGCAATTTTTCTGTTGAAATGAAATAATTGTTTGACATTGATTTGGGAAACGTTTAATATTATCATTATTGTTGATTCGAAACAGGTAACTGATTAGCTGTGAACAACACAAAGAATTTAATATCCTAAACAAAACAGTCACAAGTTATGGGCCACAAAGTTCTGGCAAAATATTTTTTCCCTTTCCCCCAGGTTTTCTTTGTGCCATATCCAGGAAAGAAAAAAGTTCCCTTCAAGATCAAATTAATTTGGGCCAAGATAACTCAAACAAAACATAAGTGTTAAGAGATACACACATGTAGGAACGTGTAACAATCTAAGCTCTATGTTATAAACAAACATAATTGTTTTATTTTTTTTTTCGCAACGGCACGGCACGATGTTTAGAAAAATAGGACAGATCCAAATCTCATCAACAAAACAATCCATTTACTCACATCATACGACTTAAGTTAGATGAGAAGCGAAAAAAAAAAAAAAGTTGAGACAAAGGTCACATCACATTTAATATCTGATTTTATACACGATCAGCTGTATTATAAACCAACCTATCTCGTAAGATCATTTACCAACATTTCAAACTTATTGTCATTTCAATTTTGTCTTCTGCTTTGAATGTTGAGGAAATACTGACTAGCAAACATGCTCAATTCCGTCTTCCTCCAATCAAGCCCGCCAATTCAATATTAAGAAAAGGCAAAGATGACAATACCAAAATCATTGCGGAAAAAAAAGGAAGCAGATCAAGGTGATTGTACATTAGATTTTCTTTCGTGAATTAAGTATTAATTTGAGCTTCCCAATAGAATGTCATTTTGTTCCATAAGTCAGCATGTTCACTTTTTTTAATGCTGTAGCAAAGGGTTTTTGATACGTTTTAATTTTAAAAACACAATTATAGTTAATAATTATGATTTACTTCCTTTAATACTGTATCTTTCTTGATTTGTGACAAAAAGAAAATGTAGAACAAATAACTACATGGCCTGTCACGTGTCCCGGCGGCTTTATTTTATGTATCCCTCACCCCCCCCCCCTACCATATACACTACACAATCATTTGAACCTGGCCACTGATTGTAGTGACATTTCAAAAACCTTCAATTTCCTACACTTCTGTGGGTACCTACTATAATCAATGCGCTTTACCAAACAAATCTGTGGAGAAAACATAACATAAACAGCTGCTGCTCTATGAAGTCTTTACCATCGCATTAACAACGACCGGATCATCTCAAGACTTTAGTCTGGAACTTTTTTTTAGTTTCTGACGTGTTTCTTGAGCTTGAAGAAAATCTGCAATAGTGTAAGGACCATTGCTGGCTGTCAGATCGTCTATGATCTTGAGCAATTTATCAAGTTGTTTGTGTTTAATTGTTTCATCTTTTGTCTTGTTATCAAACAGCACCGCCCTCTCACCAAATCCCTGAAATAGTTCAGCAAAAAAATCTATCCGACTTTGACACCACTGCTCAAATGATATGCCATACTCGTTCTCATCGAAGGCGTCACCGTGAGTCATAAGTAGCACAGCATGCTTGGTGAATGAAGCGTAGCCAAAAATGTTTTTGAGCGTTTTAAATATTTCCTGATCCTCACTGAAAAGTCGACAGTCGCATTGTATAACTAATAGTATAACATCAAAACCTATTGGCTTAATGGACATGGCTGCCTCTATGACATCTACAAACAGCCTAATACCACTGGCATGGTCATATTGACCATGGAGCACAGGCGGGGTGTCCGCAACACAGATAAGCTTTCCACTGACTTCTGAAGAACTGAACTGTAACTCTTGGGTGACAGGGTATGCAGACATTTTGCTTTCAAATGCCCATTTCAACAGTATAGAGTTGCCTGTTGCACTCTTTCCATGTCCAATTCCGCCCAGCAAAAGTGTTAATTTCCTTCCTGGTTGCCAGATATAACTGGTGAGTGAAAGAAACGATGGAATAAAGATGAATACATTTTAAAATGTAGTGATCGAATGAATAAATGAATGAACGAGAAAATCATTAGACGAGCTAAGGAGAGAGTGAACGAAGATATAAATGAAACTCACTCATTAAAGGGATAAAACAGTCAAGCAATGGTTGAAAGAGTCATCCTGTGAATGCACAATGAAGTGAAATGTGTAGCTCTATAGTGTCTGAATATGTCTGTGAATGAATGTACAAATAAATACACAAATGAGTGAGTGAAAGAGTGAGAAAGGACGTGCCTAATTGACTGATTAAAATTATTTACCCATTCACTCTCTCACTGGGGTCTCAAGGTTTCTCCACCCATGACGTAACAGCTGAAATGTTGAAAGTCCCGAATCAAGGTTTCTCCACCCAAGTATCGATATACTATGTTGGTTGATACTCGATTATTTAATTACTCGATAATATTTCTCCTTTTCGACATAAGTGAACACCGTGTTCGTGTCAACACGTAAAACAAAAATATTATTGTAAACGCTGTGTGAAGGCCGGTGAACTTTGGGACTGTGTATACCAAATCTATATATATATTTGGACAACTTGGAGCGATCCTTCCCAATGCACAGAAAAAAGGCTAAACGTAGAAAGTTCAAACTTTCTGTGCTCATTAGTTAAAAAATCTTCTAGGTTTTTACACATTCATTTTGAAGATATAATGTGTGTACAAACTGAATTTATGAAGTCATTTGTTTTGTTACCAGTTCCAATCATCTTTTTAAAACACCATTTTCAACATTTCCAAACAGGTTTCCCCCTGAGGCCGTGTTTTGGTTTAACAGTTTGGTCACCTAAGGCTCAGGAACCGCATCACACTCAGGCTTCAAACTTTGCACAACAGCATATTATCAATGAGAAATTAACATGGGCTATATTAGAAATTATGAAATGTTCAGGCTTCTACGTTTCGTTTTTCATTGTTTCGCCATCATTTAGATCTATTTCGAATCATGGTTCGCCATTTTAAGGTTTCGTTATCACTTCCTGCGATGTGTTCACTATCAAACACACTAACCCGTGCGCAAATCATGCTATTGTACGGGATGCACAGGATGTCAACTCACAAAGGCAGAGCAGTAAGACTTATTTAAAAACAAACAAACAAAATAAAATAAATAAATAGTAACAGGCCAGATGAAGCAGATCCATAATAACCACCCAGAACTGAAACCAATATTCAAACCGGTTTATCCCGGGCAGGGCCGGGGACCTCAGCTAGTAATTCATATTTTTGAAACGTCATTTTATTGCCTTTTAGAAAATAATTTGTTTATTTTTTTTAATGTGTAGTTTTCATATGTTTCCTCCTATAATAACATCAGAATAAATATTTTTAAAACATGACCTGTGAACCTACAATTTTCACTGCGTAAAATGGAATGCGCAAACTCTGAAAAGGCTGCGTAAAATGAAACGAAAACTTGACGTCACGAAAGGGTTAATGTGGCCACATATAAAAAACTGCTGAAAATTAGTTTATAATATGAGACCGTCCCCAGCCCGCAACACAGAGGGAAAATGTTTGGTATTCATTCACATTCACTTACTCTTGAGATATAATAAACTAGATGACCTACCGGGCATTGCCCGAAATAAACAATAATGTGCTGCCCCCCCCCCCTCTCTCTCTCTCTCTCATAATATAATAAAAGTAATAAACTACAGTCTTGCTTCAGAACCCATGCGCACCAGAACACTATGCACCAAACTGAACGCTTGATACTGTTACTTCTTATGGCATGCACGGTACTATATATTACGAAACTAACATGCAAAAATACAGATGTTACATAGCAATAAACATTTTTTTTTTTCTTAAATACATGCTTGAAGTAAACAACTTTTAATTATAGCCATCATCTTCCTTATCTCAATTGCCACCTCCCTGCCAAATTTAAGGCCTGAAGAGTGTATAGTTTGGTCAGTTAGTCATGCCAAAGGTTGCAAGTTACTGAAATATATAATAGATATTCGATACGGTGGTTTGGGTGGAGAAACCTTACAGTATTTTTGATGACGCAACCGAGAACAATGGACGGCTGGAGAAACCTTATGCACCCCTTTCACTCACACACTCATTCACTCACTCACAACTTCCTGTTCTTGCCCCGGCCACTCCTCGTCCCCCCCCCACACCCCTCCGAGCCTCCCGACTTAGTGGTCAAGATCCAGTCTGTTGATGTAGGAGGACAAGGACAGAACTGACTGGTCAGTTGTCTATATTAGGCGGGTTGCTAAGTTATCATGTATTGGATGGGCAGTTGTGTTGTGGCCTTTATTTTGTCCAGTAAATTACCGCAAAATTCTGAATTATTTAGCAGTTTTCAGAACTTCACAGAAAGCTACACAAGAGTTTGCTCAAAAGTAAATTAGCCCAACACATACATAATGTCCGTGTTTTACTATCGACCGACACATCGTATTATAATTTAAAATTATGAACTGCTTTTACGTAAAACTATTTTTCCTGAAATTAGATTTCTCCTTGTGTGAGTTTATGTTATTTTATCAATTGCCGATTGAGTCTGTCAGTTCTACAGTTATTTTCACAGTTCTCTCCCCTGGGTATTTCCCACGATTCTAACTCTCCTCCTGTTGCCTAGTCTACCCTCTCTACATATAAGGCGTCCAGCACAAAAGAAGAAGACAAGACAGAAAACAATGTGAAAGAAACAAGAAATCAAGATTAGGGAGCTAACAGACTTAGGCAGACCCCCCCCCCCCCGAAGAAACCCAAAGAACTGTCAATAATGACGCAAAAACGTCTCGTATAGCGACATAATTATTGGTTTTGCTGTTCCTTCCATGGATTTATGTACACAAGATCATCTGTACTCTGCTGTCAGTGTTTGTGAGTCCATAATATATTCAGTTGGAGGTGGCTGTGTGTATTGATGATGTAGAGTAAAGCCGTCACCACTACCATTCGGAACAACACTACTGCAACAACGTCAGATGGTGTTTGAAATTGGTCATCAAGTATTGTGTCAAGAGTTCTCTTACCTCATGTTGGATGTTCTCCCGATCCAGTCGTAACTTCTGGATTTCATCTATAAGAAAAGAGAAGGTGAAATTCAGAATTCAAAAATTTGTATGGCTTTCAGACAACTTACATGTGGGTAAAAGTTACCACCGTCACCAAGAATTGATAATCTCATTTATTCCAGTTTATCATGTCATATTGTCAATTAGTTTTGTAAGTAGAATAGAGAGAGTAAGAGTGAAGAGCTCAGACTTTGGAGAAGTAAGACATGTGAGTACACCAGGTGTTATGAATACAAAAATAATAGTACATCACTGAAATTTCTTATGTGGAAGAACCCTTGGGAGATGATCGTTCACATTATTTAAACCCATTAGTTATTTGCATTTGACCTTTTGGAAGAGGGGTTGGTGGGGAGAAGGGCATATGAAGGAAAAACAAAACTGGGTTGCACAAAGAATACAAGGAATATCATCAGCCTTCACGGAACTATTGTCTCAGTATGTTCTCTCTGGGTAAGATTTCGGCGCTGGCAAATGTCAGAGGGCATTACGGGTTTGGCTTCATTGATAGCGTCTGGGCTCCTCATCATGTTTACTCGTTCTCTGGCTCAGTCAAGTGGCAACGTTAGTGGGACGGTTCAAGGTTCACCGTCGCAGCCTTTAGTCTTGAGAAATACAGCCAGCATGGAAAGTGGCGCAAACGTATATTGTGAGCATAATATTGAATATTCTTCTCCTTCTTCTTTAAGCATCTTGATTCCTTGAGGAGCATAGGGCCGCAACAACACTCCTCCGTCGCACGCGGCTCTGGCAGGTCCTCATTAGCTCGGTCCATGACATTGTCAGCATAATATTGCGTGCCAAATCGTTTTAGAGATCAGAATTAATTGAATATAGCAGCAGATGTAACCCATGCAATGGGTCTTTCATTCTAAATCTTATTATTCTCGAATGTAAGCTAATTGTATAACAGTATTTACTTAAGGCATATGACTGACCTCAAATGGCAGTCGCCCGAAAAGTGATGCACTCAGGACTTCTACAAGAAACAAGATATTGTAGATGAGTTGGCGGATGTAACGCTGATTTCCAGAATTTTCTTTTATTTTTTACTTTACTTGTTTTGTTCTTATTGCTAATGTCTTTTCCATCACGTCTTTCTCCTGAGTGGAACATTCTGTCTTATTGCCGGAAATCATTGCTGAGTAAAGACAGTTTTGGTCAGCTGAACTGCTAAAGAACATAATGTGAGATAAACGGATAAGATCGATATTTAAAATTAAATAACTTCGGCATCACAATGTAATTCAAGTTCAGAGTTAAATGTCTAAAAACTCCATCTTGAGTTTCTCATCCATGTCTAAACAGAATTAGTTAAATTTAAACTTCTCATGTTTTTCTTCCATTTCTAAACATCCAGAGCTTGATTTCTTAGGTAAACAAACATTTCACCATGTCTTCTCACTCGATTTTGCCAATAGAATGTTCTCAGAACGTTTTGGTTGAAATTCTATTGAATTTGCCAGAGATTCCTTAGACATGTCCGCTTCTGTTTGAACTTTCCTCAGTTTATGTACATAACCGTCCATGTTTTTCTTGATCTGTCTATTGTTGTATTTCTTTCATGTTTTTCTTACACTGTCTGTCTTTGTTTTCTGGTGCTGTCTTTTTGGCTGCTTGTGCCAGTGTGCCCTGCCAGAACTGGGTTATCTTCTCGTCATCATTATCATACCAATCCTGATGCATACGCCTCTTTTGGCGCCGGAATGTTCATTGCATTCTCAGGGTCAACATGCTTAATGTGCCCCCACATGTCCATATAGTCCTTGGCATATGGTTTCTGGCATCATGTTCTTTGTGAAGTACTCTTTGGAAACTCTGCTGATGAAATTGACGTCTCAATTTTGCTTTACTTTACAGAGTTCTGACCGTTTGAAGATGCTTGGGCTTTATAAGGCAGCACCTAAGTTTAGAGTAATGACGAGCCTGAGGGTAGTCCAACACTCCAGACCATGCGTGGCACTTTTGTTGAGGACGTCTTGAATGTCTGTCACGAGTGGAGTGAGCGATAGTTAATAATTACGGGGGGAAAGGAGGAGAGTAAAATTAACGCACGTAGACAAGTAAGAAAAGCGTGCATGTTATGAGTGGGGGGGGGGGGTCTGAATGAGGCGAAAGCGCTGTATTACTATCACTGCAAGTTAGAAGGTCCTACTGAACGGACGCTAGTAAGAGCCCAGGGGGCGAACATAAGGGGAGCAGTCGGAAGACGGATGAGTGTTTTTCCAGTGATGACTGGTAGGTAGGACGTTGATTGATAATTATGATTGATGTATTATATTATATTCGTCTATTACCATGATGTAAATAAGTATATGTGAGGAATGTGGAAGTCCTTGATATTGGATATAGCAATGTGCGCCATGAGCGATAGATGAAAGTGAGTTCATGGATTTGTAGCACGAGTGAGTATTGTGTACTCCGATGGAGGTGTGTTACCGTAAGATGTGTGGTGAGTGAAAGGTGAACTATTGTGCGTACGCTTCATGAGTTGTAAGGAGAGGTGGAGTGAATAGAAATGGAAGGGTGTTATACCAATGTAATGTTATTCTTGTAGGTGCCGAGGTCGGGCCAAAGAGCGCCGCCTACGGTGATAGGCCAGCATAGGGCCGGAGGCCATACATAGGCCAGAAGTGAGGCTGTCGGTGCAGGACCGTAGAGGCACATAAAGTCGTGGCAGTCAGGCCAGGGACAGGGACATAGATATGAGCGTGAATGTGATAATATATTATTGCCATGTTGATGGGCTAGTGAACTGATACTGTATTATTGCCATGTTGATGGGCTAGTGAACTGATAAGGTGTATGACAATAGGAAGGTGATATTGAGAGACTGCGGTGCCAGTGAATCCTTAATGTACTATTAAGACCCTGAGGGGAGAGGCTGAGGCCGAAGTGCCTTTAGGAAGTAACTACCGGGTCGTGGATCCGAGGAAGAGTGCATGTGAGAATAAGGCCGTTGTACGACAGTCAATTTCAATAATATAATGTATGTAATTGCGCTATTATTTGTATAATTATGTTTAATAAATGTGTGAGTCTGATGGGTTGTTCTGTTAAGTGTTAAACTTGTTCGTTCGTGATTGTTGTCCTGCCATAAATTATTACATCTCCCAGTCTGGGATTTGTGACACTATCCTTCTTCAGCACAGTAGCGTTGCGTTTTCTGTTGTTGTGGGAGATGGGTTATTCGGGGTAAACGTTGTTCGTTTTTGTTGTTTTGTGATCAGGAGACCACGTCTTGGGAACCTGTGACATTTTGGGGCCTTGTCCGTTTGAAATCCTGGGGAATTGACATTTTGTGACTTATTCTGTAGATTTGTACATTTCTATACCCATCTCGTCTCGTTTGTGTCATCTCCAGTATTTATTTGTGTGTACATGAACCTATAGATATTTTGGGAAATAGGATGTTGATATTATGTTTATTATATGTTGGTACACCGTCTAATCTATAAATGTATTCCGCAGTCTATCTTTGTTGAATCGCCTGGGAGTGGAGAGAGTCTTCCCGACCTTGGACAGACGGTTCTGTTGCCAGTTTCCAGTTAAGTCAAAATTAAGTGTGTATTCGGTTGTCCAGATTGTCTTGACTGGCTGTCATTTTTGTCAAGTAGATAAGTCTTCTTATTCTTTTATTCTTTGTCTATGTATACATGCTTTATGTTCACGATTCCATGATGTGGGGTTTTTTGTTTAGAACTATAGTAGTTGTACTGTCGCAGTAAGTGGCGCAGACAACCGGCTTACCACATTGTGGTTGGAGAAAAAAGGGCCGTTTAGTTCTACGTCGAAAAAGTCCTTAAGGGCTGTGTAATTGTATAGATTGTCTTGTTTACTTTCTCCAACATTAATACGTAATTATGGCGGAACTTAAAGAACTGATGGAGGTAGGAACAACAATGGGTCTTACAGGTAAAGATTTATCAGCGTTCATTACAGAACAGCAAAAGATTTTGAGAGATGAACGGGCTGCTGAAAGAGAGGAACGGGATGCTGAGAGAGAGGCGAAAATTTGAATAGCAGAGATAGAGAACCAAAGAAAGGAACATAGTGATAAAGAAGGAAGTACCCATCTTAAATCTAAAATACCTTACTTAAATGACAAGGAGGAAGATGTTGACGCTTATCTCAGAAGATTTGAACTAAATGCTTTGCAACAGTTTGGGGAAGATAAGTCAAAGTGGTGGTTGCCCCTTGCTAATCTGTTACAGGGAAAGGCAATAACTTATTTTAAAGAAATGCCACCTGAAGATGTTGGAGAGTACGATAAATTTAAAGCGCTCCTTCTACGACGATTTGCTCACACAGAGGATGTTTTTCGTGAGAAATTTAGAAATAGCCGTCCTGACTCTAAAGAAGATTTAGCTGCTTTTGCTGCACGAATCGCAGATTATTTCGACCGGTGGGTAGACTTAGCCGGAACTACTAAGGATTATGGTGGTTTACGGGACATGATGGTACTAGAGCAACTATATGCTGGCTCAAGTAAGGAATTAGCAGCTTTTCTGAAAGAGAGGAAACCGGAATCAGTGAAAAAGGCGGTAGAGCTCAGTGAGCAGTTTCGGGCCGCTCACCCTAATAAACCTATCTCGAGAGGAAGTACCCAGGGAACTCAGTTCCTTGCTTATGCCACTGGCGAGGGGGTATCTGATTTAAGAGGTAGGAATCCTTTTAGAGGTCGAGGTGGTAGAGGTTTTGGAGGTGCAGGAAATAGAACCAATAACTGGGGTGGGTATAATCAAATTAGTCAAGGTCGTGGACGTGGTGGTTGGCAAAATGGTGATAGAGATATCGCTGAAAGACGAGGCTCGGGTTATCAACCACAAGGTAAAAATATTGTATGCTATCAATGTAGGGGTTTAGGACATTTTGCTAGTGAATGCCCTTCGAACGTATGTCGAAAATGTCAGAAAAGGGGACATGTTACGAGGAACTGCCCTACTCAGTCCACTGCATCGGTGATGCATGGAGATATCAGAAATCCAGAATCGCAAGTCAACGCTTCACCAAATAAGGATAAAGAAAACAGGAAGCACACTAACTGTACCGTTACACATGAATGTGGCTGTGGTCATGTAGTAATTAGGTCATGTCAGGATAATGGAAGTTTAAATATTTTGCCAGGATTTGTTGGCGATAGACAAGTGACAGTACTGCGAGATTTGGGAGCCACAGTAATTGGGGTACATGAGGATTTAGTAGAGAAATCTCAGTTGACAGGTACTACAGTACCATGTGTACAATTTTCAGGCACTGTTGAGCACATGCCTCTGGCAAGAATAGTGGTCGATACACCTTTTCTATGTGGTAAAGTTTCGGCAGTGGTAGGAAAATTCCCAGGGGCAGAACTGATAATTGGAAATGTTTCAGGGGTTCTGAGCCCAACGCAAAAAAAATTGGCTGAATGGTCCAAACTTAAGGGGGTGGAGATGATAGCTCCGGTTCAGACTCGTGGACAGAGTAAAAGTCAAAAGGTGGATCGCCCATTGAAAGGGTCAGTAATTGCCTTGGATGTTTCTCCAGAACAGATGGCTAAATTACAACGAGAAGATACAAACTTACAATCCTGTTTTAAGGATATGAACTTAGGCATTGTTAAGCAGTATAAAAATGCATCTGCAACATACAGGATAGATGATGTTATTCTATACCGCAAATATACGAGGGAACCACAAGAGGTTACGCAGTTAATGGTACCCAGATCATTGATTCTGACAGTACTCCAGTTGGCACATGATGTTCCCATGGCTGGACATATGGGAATTGCAAGGACAAAAGAAAGAGTCTTAAAGAATTTTTACTGGCCGTACTTAGGCAGAGATATTAAAGCATACTGTCGCTCATGTGATATATGTCAGAAAACTACTGCTAAGGGACGCACGCCTAGAGCTCCGTTACAGGAGGTACCAGTGGTTGCAGAACCATTTCACAAAATTGCTATAGATATGGTGGGCCCAATTTTTCCGGCGACAGATAGAGGAAATAGGTACATTTTGACAATGATAGATGAGGCTACTAGATGGCCGGAGGCTTTTCCTCTGCGAAATACAACAACAGCAGCCATTGCTGAGAAATTAATAGAGGCTTTTTCAAGACTAGGCATCCCTAAACAGGTTCTTTCGGATAATGGTTCAAACTTTACGTCAGAAGAAATGAAACAGTTATACCGGGAACTTAAAATCCAACCTATTACAACTTCCCCTTACTCACCTCAGTCTAATGGTAAAGTGGAAAGATGGAATGCAACTCTCAAATCTATGCTGAAAAGAGTTTCGGAAGATCACCCCAAGGATTGGGATCGTTATGTTCCCGCAGTAATGTTCGCATATAGAGAAGTACGAAACGAATCAACAGGGTTCAGTCCATTTGAAATGTTGTACGGTCGTTCCCCAAGGGGACCTACAGATGTCCTTAGGGACATGCTCACAGACGCGACCAGTCACGAACAGGTCTCTGTGTTCGAGTATATTACCAATCTGCGCCAGAGATTAGCACAATCTCATGAGTTGGCCCAAAAAGCATCTAAGGAAGCTGCGAAAAAAAACCAAGCAGTACCAAGATAAAGGGACAAAACTGCGTTCTTTTATACCGGGAGATAAAGTTCTATTATTATTACCCACTGACCATAACAAATTGCTCATGCAATGGAAGGGACCGTATACGGTATTGTATGCTTCCTCAAGGGTTGACTACGCTATAGACATCAACGGCACTGCCAAAGTGTTCCATATTAATATGTTGCAACAATATTTTGATCGTCCAGCATATTTGAGTTCTGTTGAGCAAGAGGAAAATGTTCTGATGATGGCGTGTACAGGGATGGTGTTTGAAGAGGATGACATGTCCACAGACCCTGAGAGAGTGAAGAACTAAAGATAGAATTACCTCCCTTGGAAACATCTCATTCATTTCGCGATGTAGACATAAATCCTAAATTGACAAGCTTTCAGGGAAAACAGATCAAAGCTTTGCTTTCATCTTTTGGGGATGTGGTGACAGATTTACCAGGAAGAACATCAGTTATTGAGCATTCAATTACATTGACTTCAAATAAGCCTATATGTCTTAGACCATACCCTTTACCTTTTAAGGCAAACAAAATAGTAGAGAAAGAAGTGAAGGAAATGTTACGGTTAGGAATAATCGAAAAATCGACGTCTCCATATTCGTCACCGATAGTATTGGTGAATAAACATGATGGTTCGGTGCGGTTCTGCATTGATTTTCGACGGTTAAACGCTATTTCGGTTCCGGATGCAGAACCTATCCCAAACCAAGAAGAGCTAATAGCCGCAATGTCAAAATCACGCTGGTTTAGTCGCATGGACTTAACTAAAGGATATTGGGAAATACCGTTGGCGACGGATTCTAAGCGCTACACAGCATTTCAGACAAGCTTAGGGCTTTTTCAGTTTAAAGTTATGCCGTTTGGCCTTGTTTCGGCACCAGCCACATTTGCCAGAATGATGCGCATGATACTAGGGGATGTGCAACATGTGGTGTCATTTTTTGACGACATTGCCATACACACAGAAACATGGGAAAATCACATCGAGGTGCTTTCCAAGGTCTTACACATATTGCGGAAGTATGGATTAACCGCAAAACCGACGAAGATGTGTATCGCGTATTCTGAAATAATTTTCTTGGGACATTTGGTTTTACAAGGTGCTCAGAAACCTGATGAGTCTAAGATAAAGAAAATGATCCAGTTAAAGGTCCCAAAAACTAAGAAACAAGTTCGCAGTCTAATCGGGGTCCTAAACTACTATAGAAAGTTTATCCCAGGGTTTGCTTCTTTGGCTAGTGTCCTTACTGATTTGACAAGGAAGGGACAGCCCGAAAGAGTAATTTGGACAACTGACTGTCAAAACGCACTGGACGGGCTAGTGACGGCTTTATCGTCAGATCCAATCCTTGTACTGCCCGATTTTTCTAAATCTTTTGTTCTCAGAACAGACGCCTCAGACACTGGCATAGGAGCATGTCTACTCCAAGAACGGGATGATTGCCTGCATCCCATATGCTACATAAGTCGAAAATTGTTACCCAGAGAAATGAATTATGCTATTATCGAACGTGAATGTTTGGCCATTGTGTGGGCTGTACAGAAATTACAGAGATATTTGGCATGGACACAGTTTCACGTGGAAACAGATCATAAGCCATTATTGTTCCTGACCAAGAACAAGACTGTTAGCCAGAGATTATCAAGATGGGCTTTGGCGCTACAGCAGTTCAAATTTACAATTTCGGCCATTCCAGGATCACAGAATTATATGGCGGGTTTATTGTCCCGCCAGCATTGAATATAGTGATTGCAATATGTTTTTTTTATAAATATGATATGAAGAATGGTTGATAGGTTGATTGGTTTTTGATTCTGTATTAGGTATGTGTTTAGTTAGCTATTGATGATGTGATACATATATGCATAATGCAGGGCATATTGATCCCCATATTTTCCCATGATTCCGGTATTTTATGTGCTGGGGGCATTGGTAGGTCAATTTTAATGTAGGTATTGCTCACGCTCACTCGTTGACAGTCACCTTGATGCGATTTGAAATTAATTGCATTAATTTTTTTGGGGTGGGGGATGATGTCACGAGTGGAGTGAGCGATATTTAATAATTACGGGGGGAAAGGAGGAGAGTAAAATTAAAGCACGTAGACAAGTAAGAAAAGCGTGCATGTTATGAGTGGGGGGGTCTGAATGAGGCGAAAGCGCTGTATTACTGTCACTGCAAGTTGAAGGTCCTACTGAACGGACGCTAGTAAGAGCCCAGCGGGCGAACATAAGGGGAGCAGTCGGAAGACGGATGAGTGTTTTTCCAGTGATGACTGGTAGGTAGAACGATGATTGATAATTATGATTGATGTATTATATTATATTCGTCTATTACCATGATGTAAATAAGTATATGTGAGGAATGTGGAAGTCCGTGATATTGGATATAGCAATGTGCGCCATGAGCGATAGATGAAAGTGAGTTCATGGATTTGTAGCACGAGTGAGTATTGTGTACTCCGATGGAGGTGTGTTACCGTAAGATGTGTGGTGAGTGAAAGGTGAACTATTGTGTGTACGCTTCATGAGTTGTAAGGAGAGGTGGAGTGAATAGAAATGGAAGGGTGTTATACCAATGTAATGTTATTCTTGTAGGTGCCGAGGTCGGGCCAAAGAGCGCCGCCTACGGTGATAGGCCAGCATAGGGCCGGAGGCCATACATGGGCCAGAAGTGAGGCTGTCGGTGCAGGACAGTAGAGGCACATAAAGTCGTGGCAGTCAGGCCACGGACAGGGACGTAGATATGAGCGTGAATGTGATAATATATTATTGCCATGTTGATGGGCTAGTGAACTGATACTGTATTATTGCCATGTTGATGGGCTAGTGAACTGATAAGGTGTATGACAATAGGAAGGTGATATTGAGATACTGCGGTGCCAGTGAATCCTTAATGTACTATTAAGACCCTGAGGGGAGAGGCTGAGGCCGAAGTGCCTTTAGGAAGTAACTACCGGGTCGTGGATCCGAGGAAGAGTGCATGTGAGAATAAGGCCGTTGTACGACAGTCAATTTCAATAATATAATGTATGTAATTGCGCTATTATTTGTATAATTATGTTTAATAAATGTGTGAGTCTGATGGGTTGTTCTGTTAAGTGTTAAACTTGTTCGTTCGTGATTGTTGTCCTGTCATAAATTATTACATCTCCCAGTCTGGGATTTGTGACACTATCCTTCTTCAGCACAGTAGCGTTGCGTTTTCTGTTGTTGTGGGAGATGGGTTATTCGGGGTAAACGTTGTTCGTTTTTGTTGTTTTGTGATCAGGAGACCACGTCTTGGGAACCTGTGACAATGTCTCCCTGCCTGGGGGCAATAATTGTGGTCTATATCTATATCATGTGCCACTGCTTGAATTTTGGGTGCATCCAGGTTGTTTTGTACTTGTCAAATTGTCAAAAAATAATGTTCGTGGTGCACAACATTATCAAAGCACATTCATTCAAGAGGAGCAAACCATTCTTGTTCTGTCATGCAAACCATGAGGTCCCAGACCGCCTTTTGAATTCTTCCTGTCTCTTCCAACCCTTGAGTAGAAATCTATCATGGTAAGTGGCTTGTCGATAGCAGGAGAAGACTTTATAATCTGATCGAGGTCCAGATAGAATTGCTCTTTGACTACATTAGTGCTGATATGAGCGGGATCGAAGGCACTAAAAATAGTAATGTCGCGAGATTAGTCCAGTGAAAAGTGTAGCTTTATGGGGCATTCGTTTATTCCAGCAGGTAGATTGGGAATGAAATAATTATTCATCTAGTTCTAACAGCAAAATCACACTCCATGTAGTATGTCTTCTTTCTTGGGCCTTCCACACCAGATGAAAATGTGGCCACCTCCAGCCCGCCTTAGCATTCCTTCGTCAGCGAGTTTTGCCCAGCGCGTTTATATCAATGCGATACCGAGCTAGTTCTTCTGGCGATGAGGAAATATCTTTTCAGTGTTTTGGCAACGTTTTTCCCTATGTAATAAGTACGGGCGTTCCAGGCTTTTTACATCAGTGTCCATTGCTTGGGGCTGATTCTCCACTCGCGGTAAACTGACCGGACACGGTGGGTCATTTAGTGTTTGGAGTATCTTTTCTAACCCTCTCCCTGATGAGAGGGTTGCTCAGTTCACCTAGATGCTCCTCTGCCACGATTCAAAGGCCATCTGTCCAAGGCCGCCTTTGTGATGGTTCGTGATTACGACTGCCAATCATAACCTTCACCTTGTCTCTCCGTTACTGCCCCAACGTGTCCAAGGAAGGAGGGGGGGGGGGGCATAAGGCTGCTGCAATAATTTGTGCAGGAAAGAATTTAGTATGGAAAAGACATGCACAGGAGCAATTTCACTCTCTCGGCGTCAGAGATCAGATTCCAGTGGTACGATGAAATAGTCAGGAATAGAAACCTCTTTGGCTGCAGTGGTTGACCATGACGTCCATGGTACCTTGCCATGATCTAAACTTTCCACAAAACCTTGCAGACCGTCTTCTGGCCGTTAGATCCTCCTGTCGGCATTCAATCACTCCACCAGGGCGATAGTCACTTGCTACAGTAGACATCCGCTACTTCATCTAGAGTATAAGACCTTTCGGTTACCCCCACGTGGTTCAGCCAGCCTGTCAAGGCCGTTTGCTCTGGGTGTGGCTGCTGCCATAGGTAAAAAGTTACGGGAAGACACAAGTGAGACCTGAGTGCCGGGTGGGGATCAAGGGTGGATGAGTCGCCTTGAAGTATTGTTGACCTTAAGGATCGTTTGTTATATAAGATCAATTGTTCCCATAAAGAAAGAACATCTGGCAGGGCACAGCACAAGTCTCTCCATTCCCATTGTGCGAGTCATAGAAAACACGACGTTAGGTGAGTGAATCCTACAATTTAATGTTGCTTTACTGAACGTCAAATGTGAGAATTTACAATAATGATCTATAGAAAGGCATTTCATCCTGTAACGCTCACTCATGTGCAAATCTAATATTTTATGTTGACTCTCTGGAGTGCCTGCCTTGGTCCTGTCACTGTTACTGGATTATGAAGTTACACATTTGCTTCAGGTCTTCGTACCCGTTTCTATAATGGATGTGTATTAGCATTCTTTTAATTACCACAAATCACTGTCACACTGACTCCCATCACTGGTCTGTGCATTCCTGTAACTCTTTTGTTACCCACTAAACACAGCGCTAAAAGAGTGGGACGGTGGAAGGAAGAAAATCTCTCTGTTGATTATTCTTCTTTTTAGATGAATTTTTTAGCTGTGTGTTTTTGTGTCGGCCTAATTTATGCAGAATTTTGGACATAATCTGCTCAGTGGATAGTTCCATTCATGAAACATGGGGATTTGAACGTGATACGCGTCAATGAAAACCTTCGAATGATATATAAAAACGCGGCGTGGAAAAGATAGGGCTGAACTTTGAGGCTAAGACATTTAAAATTAGGCAGCCACGGTGACAGTTCGCAAATTACATTATTTTAAGGAATTTTATTTAGGTGGAAACTGCATCTCCCTAAGGTTTGTGGTCATATCGCACTGCTCGGCCTAAGTTTGGCAACTCATTTTTTTATGGCCTAAATAAAGATGTTACACCTAAACCTGATTATAACGAAGGCAATTATTGAGTGATTACAATCATAATTATATTCTCGTAATGACCTTATTTTCTCTCATTATCCAACTCACCTCGTAACTCTGTAATGAGTTTCTGATATTGTCTGTCCTTTTCCTCTTGTCCTCTGCGATGCCTCTCTGATTTTTTTTAAAAGAAGGAATCGAAACAGGAATAATTTAAAAGTTTACGTCCCACTGTTTTAATTATCTCTACGTCTCAATTTGACATATGGAAACCATAACAAAATAGCAAATAAACAAACAAATAAACTCCTAGAAAACGAACGGATATGTCCAAATTGCGATTACTGGCTATTGTATAATTATATGTAGCAAGTTGTTATCATGTTTGCTACAGTTGGTCACTCGAGAGTTTGTGCCAGGCGATGTGAGTGACTGGTCAGATGATTATATTTGCCCTGACTCAATTAGATCTACAATTACTGTACATCGTTTAGCACGGAACACTGGACATTTCTTGCACATGGTGGATTTGTATTATCCTCCCATTCTTTCGGCCATCATGTTTGTTCTCTTAAAAACGCAAACTCAACGAACTCATTCATTTTCTACTGGAGAGAAAATGGCTGGAAAGAAGAGACGAGATGTTAACAGATTTGAGCGGTGAACAGACGATGAAACCAGCAGGGGTTTGACTCTACAACAAGTAGAGTCAAACCGCAGGAAATTTAGTATCATAGAACGCTGTCGAGGCCCATGACAAAACATGCATTATATGGGAGACACTCCATATTATGGCATGTGCGCAGGTTATCACTTTTGTTTAGTATATGTCATGATTCGGATATTGTTAAAACTCACGCAGAGAGTGAGTTGTTGTTGTTTACCAGGGCCATGAGAAATTGGCTGGTGGCCTTGAACGGTCCTCGCCAAATTATAGTTGGTGAGTAAATAAATGTAAAGTTAAACTGTTAGAGTCACGCTTGTCGGCTTTAATGTTCGTGATTAATAAGTAATGGAGTAGGGGTGAAACAAGGTGGGGACAGTTGACATTGTTAAGCATGACTAGACAAGTTTTGCACGTTAACTGGCTGGTAGAATAGTGCAGACGTATTACTACAATTAAAATGGTGGGAGGTTTCGACCTATGAGATAGCTGAACTAATTGGGCCAGCGGACTAGCACGCTGGGTAGTTAGATAGTATATAACATCGTGTAACGTTCAGATTTAGTGAATACAGACGAGAGAAGCATCGTTTCGTGAAGTATCTCCGGTTGGCCAGTACCTGAACTGTGTGGTCTGAAGACTAAGAAGTCCTTGCTAACGGACTGACTGAGCTCTAGAAAGAAAGGTCTGAGTGGGCTGACCTTTGAAAGCCCACGCTGCGCTATTTTGATCCGAATCATGACATATCCCCCACCCATTTGCAATTTTAACGATATAAATGATTATCGTAAGGGGAAGGCATGAGTCGAGAAATTCCTCGAAAGGTGAACTTAACTAAGAATACTAGGTAATAACTAAGACTAGTACTAAAGTTG
Source organism: Onchidella celtica (assembly GCA_963931925.1). Lineage (NCBI taxonomy): Eukaryota > Metazoa > Mollusca > Gastropoda > Systellommatophora > Onchidiidae > Onchidella > Onchidella celtica. Next base: position 2,200,415 of record OZ007583.1, on the reverse strand, counting down.
AAAAAAACCTACAGGACGGGTATCATTGATGGACAAAACTTCATGAAAATCTTAAGGCTCCGTCCAAAAGTATATATCTCTCTGAGGATTAAATCTTACCTCTAAATACGTAGACATTAACAATCATAACTCTAAAATTTTAGAGTACAACACTGATCCTGTGCGAATGTCATCAGGAATGCATACATACAATGAATAATACTCAAGAAAAGATAACTATAGTAGCATCGATGGCATTAGTGGATCTGGACTCCTGGTCTGCCATGACTTCTCGTCCTCGACCCTGGGCAACAACGTCTGGTGTGGCCAAAATACGGGTCGACGTCAGTAAAATAGCTGTTGGAACAAATGAAAGCACAGGGGTAGGTGAAAAGTGTTCACAATGGGTGAACAATATGTGATACCATCCCTCGTTCTCTGAATGAGGTGCTAATCACTATCCAACGCCAATACATATGACAGACTAAAATACAACAAGATTAAGGTAACCGTGATAATAGGTCGGCATGGACATTATCTCCACCAGGAATGGCCTTTATAATGAAGCGGTATTCCTGAAGGGCCAGACTCCATCTGGTCAAACGAGCGTTCTTGGCTCGGTTCGATTTTAAAAATAACAACGGTTTATGGTCTGTCTCGATGACGAATTCTGTCATAAGTAGGTAGCGGGAAAACGCGTCTACGGCGTATACAATCGCCAGGCATTCTCGCTCTATAATAGCGTATCTCTGCTCTCTCGGAAGTAATTTCCGGCTAGCGTACATACAAGGGCGCAATAAGCCATCTCTTTCCTGAAGCAAAACAGCTCCAATTCCTTGGTCCGACGCGTCAGTTCGGACGGTGAAGGTGCGCCTAATATTCGGTAGGATAAGCAGCGGCGAACTGGAGAACAGTTGCTGCACTGTCGCGAGCGCGGTGGCGCACTGCGTATTCCAGGTAATTTTGTTGGGTCTGTCTTTTCTTGTAAGATCGGATAACGGGGCCGTAAGGGCCGAAAAATTAGGAACGAATTTCCGATAATAGCTTAAGAAGCCTAACAGGCTACGAACCTGCTTCTTAGTATGAGGAGCCTGGAGTTTTAAAATCTTACTTATCTTACTGTCGTCCGGTGTTTGGACGCCTTTGGCGATAGTATGTCCCAGAAAGTTAATCTGCGTATAACCCAGGAAGACTTTGCTAGGCTTAGCTGTAAGCCCGGCATCTCGAAGTTTACTAAGCACTTGACGAAGTGCTTCTAAGTGGCCTTTCCAATCCGTATGGAAAGCGCAAATGTCGTCAAAGTAGCTTAGGACGCATGGTGTCTGCTGCAATAGGATGTTCATCATCCTCGCAAATGTCGCTGGTGCCGTTACGAGACCGAATGGCATGAATCTCCATTGCATGAGACCCATAGGGGTCTGAAACGCTGTGTACTGTTTACTGGCCTCTTCCATTGGGATTTGCCAGTAGCCTTTAGCCAAATCTATTTTCGAAAACACGGACGACTCGACCAATCGCGCAAATAGATCTTCCTGATTCGGGATAGGTTCAGCATCGTAAATGGTTAGGGCGTTAAGCTTCCTGTAATCGATACAAAATCTAACGGAACCGTCTGTTTTCTTTACTAGTACAATCGGCGAGCAGTAAGGGCTCGTCGAGCGCTCAATGACTCCTAAGCTGAGCATCTTTTCCACCTCGGACTGTATGGTGTCGTGCGCTTGCAGCGGGCGCGGGTAGGGTTTGACAAACACGGGTACGTCCGAGTGCAACCGGATGACGTGTTGAACTAAGGATGTTTTACCCGGCAAATCAGTGAATACTGGCGAAAACTCCCGAACAAGATTCATGATGTCCTGTGTCTTACTTTGATCCAGCTCTGGATTGATATTAACGGAAGTCGCGTCCTCTGTGGCTTGCAAGGATAGGAGCGATCTAGTCATAGATAATGGCTCCCGGTCGTTGTCATCGATAGTGACCATCGCTGCGTTTGCTTGGGCCACAACATGGCATGAATGATCGTGATGAGTTTGATCATCGGTAAGATACTTTTTCAACATATTAATATGGTACACCTTATCGTTACCACGTATGGTAATGAGATAATTAACTCTCGAGAGTCGCTTTTTAACTAGAAAGGGGCCTTTCCAAGTGAGGAGTAGCTTGTTATTCGTTTCTGGTAACAGCACCAATGCCCGATCTCCGACTGACAGGGTTCTTAACCGACTACCCCGATCGCGATATCCTATAAATGACCTGGTCCGTACGCATGCAAATTGTCGAGCCAGGTCGCATGCATTAACTATTCTATGTCGGAGATCGACTATGTACTGATACGCGGATCGCGTATCAGGAACGTCGGTATCAGAACCGCCGTATAAATCGCGTAAAATGGCCATCGGGCCACGTGGTTTTCGACCGTATAACAGTTCAAACGGGGAAAAACCCGTTGTCGCATTTGGGAGTTCCCTATATGCGAACAAGATGGCCGGAAGTCGACGGTCCCAGTCACCAGGTCTATCGGCGGAAACGCGTGCCAGCATAGTTTTCATGGTGGCATTCCAGCGCTCGCAACAGCCATTGGACTGTGGATGGTATGGCGACGTAAGTTTCTGCCTAATGCCCGTGAGTTCCAATACTTTCCTGAAAAGGTCAGAGGTGAATTGCGGACCTCTATCAGACAATAATTCGGACGGGAATCCGACACGTGTGAATATGGTCACCAATGCCTCGGCGACGTGATCGGCCGATATTTCCTTTAAAGGGACAGCCTCAGGCCAACGGGTGGCATAATCGATTACTGATAGAATAAACCGATGGCCTCTATCCGACTTCGGTAATGGCCCGACGATGTCGACGGCAACTCGCTGAAATGGAGTGGAAACCGGCGGCATCTCTTGTATAGGCGCCCGCGAAGTTTTTCCTTTGGGGGTTCTTTTCTGGCATGTATCGCAACGCGACACATAGCTATTTATGTCCCCGTAAACCCCGGGCCAAAAAAACTGAGAAAGGACTCTCGATTTTGTTGTCGCTTTGCCTTGGTGGCCCGCTAATGGCGTGTCGTGCGCGAGGCGGGTGATGTCTCGGCGAAATGATCTCGGTATGACCAATTGCAAAATAGTTTCGCGCTTTCCCCGAAAAACGCGATATAGGAGGTCGTCTTTAAGGCAGAACCTGGATGTATCCGGGTTGTCCGGATCAATCTTAGCAAAGAGGGGCTTTAGTGATGGATCTGTGCGCTGTTCGTTACGAAAAATCTCGGGGGTTACATCCAAATCGACGACAGGCGATCGTAATGTGTCGTCACTCTGGCGACGCGATTGTTGTCTTGTCGTGACACACGCAATGTCGTTATCATCCCAAATCCCGAGTTCGCAATCGGAGACGTCCTTTAAGTGGGGAATATTCCCAATGATTAGGTCGGCGACCGGATTTGGTAGCACGCAGGCCGTGACAACACCAGTTATAAACGATGTGTCAACATATATTTCCGCCAAACGAAAATGTTCAACTGAACCACCAAAAGTAATGCATGTCGCATCGCGATCCAGGAGTTGTGCAGGACGGACCAGCGATTCACGTACACCGACGGTCGTACAGCCTGAATCTCGCAATACGGATGCTCGTATGGCGTTTACTCGTCCCTCATACAATGTCAGCGCGCCTCGCTCGTGGAGGGCGGACATCACTGGAATAACTTTATCTACGGTTTCGGCATTCCTAGTTCTGTAACCGCGGTTTTCGGTGAATGCTACAGAGCATGCATTTGCCGCATCTAATCTAACTCTGCATTGTCGCGCAATGTGGCCTCCGGCGCCACATCTATAACAGTAGACTGGATTATCATCCCTTCGAGGTGTACCTCGATAAGAAGGAAATGTGGGCGCTTGATAGTAGTTGTTACGCGGTCCTCCGGTAGGGAAAGGACGTGTATATCGGGGTTCCCAGTCCCGAGAAAATTTATGGGGATTCGGTTGCCTCCTGCTAACCGGCGGCTCGGCACGTGGACGAACCTGCGGCGACTGTCGAAAGGGCTGTCTTGATTGTCTCGACGGTACCGGTGTCTTAGTAGCAGCGCCGGCGTAACACGGTTCGTTTACTTTAGCTTTAGCTAACGATCGATAGGGTGAGCTGCAGCATACCGTTCCGCTATCGATGTTATCTCGACGGTAGTTTTGGGGGCTTGTTCCTTAAAATGCGCCACCAGGTCCGTGTGGCAGGACATATATATTTGGTCTTTAATTATCAAATCATATAGTTTCTTATAGTTTCCCTCTTCCACACCGGCCAACTCAGTCCAACGGCTGAGTAGGTGGCGGAGGCGGTCCACGTAAGTAGAGAAATTCTCAGATGCCTCCGGCTGGCAATCGCGGAAACGCTTATGAAATCCATCTTCCGTATGTTGGAAACGCTTTAATAGCGCGGTCTTTAGAATGTCATAGTCCCTAGCGTCATCAATAGTGAGGCTATGGAAAACTTCCAACGCTCTCCCTGTCAAAAGATTGGCGAGGCATGACGTGTACTCACTACGCTGCCATCCCGCGCAAACGGCATGGAGTTCGAAGCGGTGTAGGTAGGAATCAATACGATCAACCTTATCATTAAAGGTTGGCAATTTAGGCTTCGTTTTATTATTGGAAGTAACTTCCGGAGCCCCGGTAGGTTGGGCTTGCTTCGCTTCTAACTGTTTCAAAGCGAGCTCGTACTCTCTTTGAGCCTGTCTTTCCGCGCGTTCCGCGGCTCTATCTTCTCGTTCCGCGGCTTTTTCTTCTCGTAATCTCTCCGCGGCCTTTTCTTCTCGTTCTTCTTTAAGTTTCTGGTCTACCCAAGAAGCACGCTGAGCTTCCGGTATGCCAAATGATTGGGCCAGTTCCAAATATTTCTGTAGTTCGGCCATGATATCGGTCGATAATACGATATAATAATGTCCTAATCGAGGACAGCTCCTGAAAAATCTCCAACTTTATTCTCCCTTGAAGCAATTTATCAATTGCACTCTGCGGGTGCTCGTTCCTGCAGTATGAACGAAATTAACGAAATCAACAACAAACTGTACGTCTTAGTCAACCAAGTAGTGGTTGAGCTATCTCAGCGATCACTTAACTTCACTTATTTCTCCTAATCCTCAAGCAGTCAGTCTACTGCTTCCGTGATTGGTCGTTACTAACGATACCAATGTAATATTCCCAGTGTATTTTCCGTACACTCCTAGCAGCGTTCCCTCTGCTATAAATCGGAATAAATCAATATTCACGATATGAACTTCCTTGGCTATACCAGCCTAACAACTCTAATATCCAGATTATCTCTCAACGTGCCCTAGACACGTGATTTATCCCAGGTATTAATATAGCAAGTATGAATACAAAATATAATAATGCAACACTATAATGGAAAAGAATTACATGGAGAGTAAGACGAGACTAACAGAAAGAACAAACGACAACAGACCTGACTAACCTGAAACTATCTACAAAAAGGTAAGAAAAAGAACAGGAGAGACGTCTTCCTAAAATACGAGGAAGATAGAACGCTAACAATCTATACGAATAACAGGTCCCTACAGAACTATTCAAGGCAAAGCAAATCTCCTATCCGTTTTAAACGCCATCTAGATCTGCTAGTCTGGCAAAAAGAGGTATGCTGAGTCTCGATCCCTTCCAACCTCCCGCCTATCTAATCTAACACAAAAGAAAAAAATAATGCCTGTCAGAAGTAGGGGAGCTGGAACGACGAACCCCTCAAACGAAGACAAATACAGATGGTTCACTTAACTGGGCAAAATGGACTGGCTCTTTCCTATGGTCCACAGCGCTGGTCTTGTCTTTTCCTGATGCTAGCTGTCAGTCCCTCGTAATGGTCCCAGGATCAATGACGAGAGGACATGCCAGACATGTGGGGGAGAAACAAAAAAAAAAAATCAGCAGTATACAAAACTATAAACTACAAAAATTACATAAATAACAGTGGAGTCTTAGAGTGGTAGACCTGCAGCTGTTGACGGGGTCCTCTTCCGATGATAGTAGTGTTCTCTAGATGTCAGAAGGTGACGGGTCCTCTTCAGATGTCAGTGGGGTCCCCTCCAGATGTCACGAGCAGAGTTAGGGTCTTGGGGATGTTACGACTGCACGAGAGGCAGCTAACTCACACTCGGACACAACCACACAAGAAAAGTACTAAATAACTAGAGCGTATATATGTCAGGCCGGTCAGGCCATAGTTTACATAAATATTAATAACAAAACAAAAGACAATAGAGGTATATATTCAAACCAAAAACTCTAATTAATAACTTAACCAATGATATTCATGTAACTATGGAGGTACTGCAATCAATAGTAAATAGGTATATTATACGAAACTGGATATCAATTTAAAGTGACAGTTGAGTCGCCACTGGCCAGTCGCCAGGCAAACTCTCCCTAAATCATATGGGCTTAAATGTTAGGAGAGCCCAGTACGTTCAAAGCCTACAGAAGCACTCTTCGGCTTGTAGGTAATTTAAGCAGTTGCCAAAAGACTATATTTTATGCACAATCACTATTCAATTCATCAACAATGTGCTATATTATTCCAATCATACTATGGCAATAGATCTATGATACAGGACACTCGTGGTCGAGTGCCAGCTGGGGTTTCCTTAGTCTTCCTATGAGGCTGTAGTTCTCTCTCTATCCCCGATCTCTATTATACTTGAATAATTAAGATATATTACCATTGCTCACGCCTACTGAGAGGCGCGAACATCAAAATAGCGCAGCGTGGGCTTTCAAAGGTCAGCCCACTCAGACCTTTCTTTCTAGAGCTCAGTCAGTCCGTTAGCAAGGACTTCTTAGTCTTCAGACCACACAGTTCAGGTACTGGCCAACCGGAGATACTTCACGAAACGATGCTTCTCTCGTCTGTATTCACTAAATCTGAACGTTACACGATGTTATATACTATCTAACTACCCAGCGTGCTAGTCCGCTGGCCCAATTATTTCAGCTATCTCATAGGTCGAAACCTCCCACCATTTTAACTGTAGTAATACGTCTGCACTATTCTACCAGCCAGTTAACGTGCAAAACTTGTCTAGTCATACTTAACAATGTCAACTGTCCCCACCTTGTTTCACCCCTACTCCATTACTTATTAATCACGAACATTAAAGCCGACAAGCGTGACTCTAGCAGTTTAACTTTACATTTATTTACTCACCAACTATAATTTGGCGAGGACCGTTCAAGGCCACCAGCCAATTTCTCATGGCCCTGGTAAACAACAACAACTCACTCTCTGCGTGAGTTTTAACAATATCCGAATCATGACAATCGGAGATAGAGAGAGAACTACAGCCTCATAGGAAGACTAAGGAAACCCCAGCTGGCACTCGACCACGAGTGTCCTGTATCATAGATCTATTGCCATAGTATGATTGGAATAATATAGCACATTGTTGATGAATTGAATAGTGATTGTGCATAAAATATAGTCTTTTGGCAACTGCTTAAATTACCTACAAGCCGAAGAGTGCTTCTGTAGGCTTTGAACGTACTGGGCTCTCCTAACATTTAAGCCCATATGATTTATGGAGAGTTTGCCTGGCGACTGGCCAGTGGCGACTCAACTGTCACTTTAAATTGATATCCAGTTTCGTATAATATACCTATTTGCTATTGATTGCAGTACCTCCATAGCTACAGGAATATCATTGGTTAAGTTATTAATTAGAGTTTTTGGTTTGAATATATACCTCTATTGTCTTTTGTTTTGTTATTAATATTTATGTAAACTATGGCCTGACCGGCCTGACATATATACGCTCTAGTTATTTAGTACTTTTCTTGTGTGGTTGTGTCCGAGTGTGAGTTAGCTGCCTCTCGTGCAGTCGTAACATCCCCAAGACCCTAACTCTGCTCGTGACATCTGGAGGGGACCCCACTGACATCTGAAGAGGACCCGTCACCTTCTGACATCTAGAGAACACTACTATCATCGGAAGAGGACCCCGTCAACAGCTGCAGGTCTACCACTCTAAGACTCCACTGTTATTTATGTAATTTTTGTAGTTTATAGTTTTATATACTGCTGATTTTTTTTTTTGTTTCTCCCCCACATGTCTGGCATGTCCTCTCGTCATTGATCCTGGGACCACTACGAGGGACTGACAGCTAGCATCAGGAAAAGACAAGACCAGCTGTGTGGACCAAAGGAAAGAGCCAGTCCATTTTGCCCAGTTAAGTGAACCATCTGTATTTGTCTTCGTTTGAGGGGTTCGTCGTTCCAGCTCCCCTACTTTTGACAGGCATTATTTTTTTCTTTTGTGTTAGATTAGATAGGCGGGAGGTTGGAAGGGATCGAGACTTAGCATACCTCTTTTTGCCAGACTAGCAGATCTAGATGGCGTTTAAAACGGATAGGAGATACGCTTTGCCTTGAATAGTTCTGTAGGGACCTGTTATTCGTATAGATTGTTAGCGTTCTATCTTCCTCGTATTTTAGGAAGACGTCTCTCCTGTTCTTTTTCTTACCTTTTTGTAGATAGTTTCAGGTTAGTCAGGTCTGTTGTCGTTTGTTCTTTCTGTTAGTCTCGTCTTACTCTCCATGTAATTCTTTTCCATTATAGTGTTGCATTATTATATTTTGTATTCATACTTGCTATATTATTGCCTGGGATAAATCACGTGTCTAGGGCACGTTGAGAGATAATCTGGATATTAGAGTTGTTAGGCTGGTATAGCCAAGGAAGTTCATATCGTGAATATTGATTTATTCCGATTTATAGCAGAGGGAACGCTGCTAGGAGTGTACGGAAAATACACTGGGAATATTACATTGGTATCGTTAGTAACGACCAATCACGGAAGCAGTAGACTGACTGCTTGAGGATTAGGAGAAATAAGTGGAGTTAAGTGATCGCTGAGATAGCTCAACCACTACTTGGTTGACTAAGACGTACAGTTTGTTGTTGATTTCGTTAATTTCGTTCATACTGCAGGAACGAGCACCCGCAGAGTGCAATTGATAAATTGCTTCAAGGGAGAATAAAGTTGGAGATTTTTCAGGAGCTGTCCTCGATTAGGACATTATTATATCGTATTATCGACCGATATCATGGCCGAACTACAGAAATATTTGGAACTGGCCCAATCATTTGGCATACCGGAAGCTCAGCGTGCTTCTTGGGTAGACCAGAAACTGAAAGAAGAACGAGAAGAAAAGGCCGCGGAGAGATTACGAGAAGAAAAAGCCGCGGAACGAGAAGATAGAGCCGCGGAACGCGCGGAAAAACAGGCTCAAAGAGAGTACGAGCTCGCTTTGAAACAGTTAGAAGCGAAGCAAGCCCAACCTACCGGGGCTCCGGAAGTTACTTCCAATAATAAAACGAAGCCTAAATTGCCAACCTTTAATGATAAGGTTGATCGTATTGATTCCTACCTACACCGCTTCGAACTCCATGCCGTTTGCGCGGGATGGCAGCGTAGTGAGTACACGTCATGCCTCGCCAATCTTTTGACAGGGAGAGCGTTGGAAGTTTTCCATAGCCTCACTATTGATGACGCTAGGGACTATGACATTCTAAAGACCGCGCTATTAAAGCGTTTCCAACATACGGAAGATGGATTTCATAAGCGTTTCCGCGATTGCAAGCCGGAGGCATCTGAGAATTTCTCTACTTACGTGGACCGCCTCCGCCACCTACTCAGCCGTTGGACTGAGTTGGCCGGTGTGGAAGAGGGAAACTACAAGAAACTATATGATTTGATAATTAAAGACCAAATATATATGTCCTGCCACACGGACCTGGTGGCGCATTTTAAGGAACAAGCCCCCAAAACTACCGTCGAGATAACATCGATAGCGGAACGGTATGCTGCAGCTCACCCTAATCGATCGTTAGCTAAAGCTAAAGTAAGCGAACCGTGCAACGCCGGCGCTGCTACTAAGACACCGGTACCGTCGAGACAATCAAGACAGCCCTTTCGACAGTCGCCGCAGGTTCGTCCACGGTCCGAGCCGCGGGTTAGCAGGAGGCAACCGAATCCCCATAAATTTTCTCGGGACTGGGAACCCCGATATACACGTCCTTTCCCTACCGGAGGACCGCGTAACAACTACTATCAAGCGCCCACATTTCCTTCTTATCGAGGTACACCTCGAAGGGATGATAATCCAGTCTACTGTTATAGATGTGGCGCCGGAGGCCACATTGCGCGACAATGCAGAGTTAGATTAGATGCGGCAAATGCATGCTCTGTAGCATTCACCGAAAACCGCGGTTACAGAACTAGGAATGCCGAAACCGTAGATAAAGTTATTCCAGTTATGTCCGCCCTCCACGAGCGAGGCGCGCTGACATTGTATGAGGGACGAGTAAACGCCATACGAGCATCCGTATTGCGAGATTCAGGCTGTACGACCGTCGGTGTACGTGAATCGCTGGTCCGTCCTGCACAACTCCTGGATCGCGATGCGACATGCATTACTTTAGGTGGTTCAGTTGAACATTTTCGTTTGGCGGAAATATATGTTGACACACCGTTTATAACTGGTGTTGTCACGGCCTGCGTGCTACCAAATCCGGTCGCCGACCTAATCATTGGGAATATTCCCCACTTAAAGGACGTCTCCGATTGCGAACTCGGGATTTGGGATGATAACGACATTGCGTGTGTCACGACAAGACAACAATCGCGTCGCCAGAGTGACGACACATTACGATCGCCTGTCGTCGATTTGGATGTAACCCCCGAGATTTTTCGTAACGAACAGCGCACAGATCCATCACTAAAGCCCCTCTTTGCTAAGATTGATCCGGACAACCCGGATACATCCAGGTTCTGCCTTAAAGACGACCTCCTATATCGCGTTTTTCGGGGAAAGCGCGAAACTATTTTGCAATTGGTCATACCGAGATCATTTCGCCGAGACATCACCCGCCTCGCGCACGACACGCCATTGGCGGGCCACCAAGGCAAAGCGAGAACAAAATCGAGAGTCCTGTCTCAGTTTTTTTGGCCCGGGGTTTACGGGGACATAAATAGCTATGTGTCGCGTTGCGATACATGCCAGAAAAGAACACCCAAAGGAAAAACTTCGCGGGCGCCTATACAAGAGATGCCGCCGGTTTCCACTCCATTTCAGCGAGTTGCCGTCGACATCGTCGGGCCATTACCGAAGTCGGATAGAGGCCATCGGTTTATTCTATCAGTAATCGATTATGCCACCCGTTGGCCTGAGGCTGTCCCTTTAAAGGAAATATCGGCCGATCACGTCGCCGAGGCATTGGTGACCATATTCACACGTGTCGGATTCCCGTCCGAATTATTGTCTGATAGAGGTCCGCAATTCACCTCTGACCTTTTCAGGAAAGTATTGGAACTCACGGGCATTAGGCAGAAACTTACGTCGCCATACCATCCACAGTCCAATGGCTGTTGCGAGCGCTGGAATGCCACCATGAAAACTATGCTGGCACGCGTTTCCGCCGATAGACCTGGTGACTGGGACCGTCGACTTCCGGCCATCTTGTTCGCATATAGGGAACTCCCAAATGCGACAACGGGTTTTTCCCCGTTTGAACTGTTATACGGTCGAAAACCACGTGGCCCGATGGCCATTTTACGCGATTTATACGGCGGTTCTGATACCGACGTTCCTGATACGCGATCCGCGTATCAGTACATAGTCGATCTCCGACATAGAATAGTTAATGCATGCGACCTGGCTCGACAATTTGCATGCGTACGGACCAGGTCATTTATAGGATATCGCGATCGGGGTAGTCGGTTAAGAACCCTGTCAGTCGGAGATCGGGCATTGGTGCTGTTACCAGAAACGAATAACAAGCTACTCCTCACTTGGAAAGGCCCCTTTCTAGTTAAAAAGCGACTCTCGAGAGTTAATTATCTCATTACCATACGTGGTAACGATAAGGTGTACCATATTAATATGTTGAAAAAGTATCTTACCGATGATCAAACTCATCACGATCATTCATGCCATGTTGTGGCCCAAGCAAACGCAGCGATGGTCACTATCGATGACAACGACCGGGAGCCATTATCTATGACTAGATCGCTCCTATCCTTGCAAGCCACAGAGGACGCGACTTCCGTTAATATCAATCCAGAGCTGGATCAAAGTAAGACACAGGACATCATGAATCTTGTTCGTGAGTTTTCGCCAGTATTCACTGATTTGCCGGGTAAAACATCCTTAGTTCAACACGTCATCCGGTTGCACTCGGACGTACCCGTGTTTGTCAAACCCTACCCGCGCCCGCTGCAAGCGCACGACACCATACAGTCCGAGGTGGAAAAGATGCTCAGCTTAGGAGTCATTGAGCGCTCGACGAGCCCTTACTGCTCGCCGATTGTACTAGTAAAGAAAACAGACGGTTCCGTTAGATTTTGTATCGATTACAGGAAGCTTAACGCCCTAACCATTTACGATGCTGAACCTATCCCGAATCAGGAAGATCTATTTGCGCGATTGGTCGAGTCGTCCGTGTTTTCGAAAATAGATTTGGCTAAAGGCTACTGGCAAATCCCAATGGAAGAGGCCAGTAAACAGTACACAGCGTTTCAGACCCCTATGGGTCTCATGCAATGGAGATTCATGCCATTCGGTCTCGTAACGGCACCAGCGACATTTGCGAGGATGATGAACATCCTATTGCAGCAGACACCATGCGTCCTAAGCTACTTTGACGACATTTGCGCTTTCCATACGGATTGGAAAGGCCACTTAGAAGCACTTCGTCAAGTGCTTAGTAAACTTCGAGATGCCGGGCTTACAGCTAAGCCTAGCAAAGTCTTCCTGGGTTATACGCAGATTAACTTTCTGGGACATACTATCGCCAAAGGCGTCCAAACACCGGACGACAGTAAGATAAGTAAGATTTTAAAACTCCAGGCTCCTCATACTAAGAAGCAGGTTCGTAGCCTGTTAGGCTTCTTAAGCTACTATCGGAAATTTGTTCCTAATTTTTCGGCCCTTACGGCCCCGTTATCCAATCTTACAAGAAAAGACAGACCCAACAAAATTACCTGGAATACGCTGTGCGCCACCGCGCTCGCGACAGTGCAGCAACTGTTCTCCAGTTCGCCGCTGCTTATCCTACCGAATATTAGGCGCACCTTCACCGTCCGAACTGACGCGTCGGACCAAGGAATTGGAGCATTTTTGCTTCAGGAAAGAGATGGCTTATTGCGCCCTTGTATGTACGCTAGCCGGAAATTACTTCCGAGAGAGCAGAGATACGCTATTATAGAGCGAGAATGCCTGGCGATTGTATACGCCGTAGACGCGTTTTCCCGCTACCTACTTATGACAGAATTCGTCATCGAGACAGACCATAAACCGTTGTTATTTTTAAAATCGAACCGAGCCAAGAACGCTCGTTTGACCAGATGGAGTCTGGCCCTTCAGGAATACCGCTTCATTATAAAGGCCATTCCTGGTGGAGATAATGTCCATGCCGACCTATTATCACGGTTACCTTAATCTTGTTGTATTTTAGTCTGTCATATGTATTGGCGTTGGATACTGATTAGCACCTCATTCAGAGACCGAGGGATGGTATCACATATTGTCCACCCACTGGGAACACTTTTCACCTACCCCTGTGCTTTCCTTTGTTCCAACAGCTATTTTACTGACGTCGACCCGTATTTTGGCCACACCAGACGTTGTTGCCCAGGGTCGAGGACGAGAAGTCATGGCAGACCAGGAGTCCAGATCCACTAATGCCATCGATGCTACTATAGTTATCTTTTCTTGAGTATTATTCATTGTATGTATGCATTCCTGATGACATTCGCACAGGATCAGTGTTGTACTCTAAAATTTTAGAGTTATGATTGTTAATGTCTACGTATTTAGAGGTAAGATTTAATCCTCAGAGAGATATATACTTTTGGGCGGAGCCTTAAGATTTTCATGAAGTTTTGTCCATCAATGATACCCGTCCTGTAGGTTTTTTTTTTTTTCAACTTTAGTACTAGTCTTAGTTATTACCTAGTATTCTTAGTTAAGTTAACCTTTCGAGCAATTTCTCGACTCATGCCTTCCCCTTACGATAATCATTTATATCGTTAAAATTGCAAATTTTAACTGGGGTGGGGGATATGTCATGATTCGGATATTGTTAAACTCACGCAGAGAGTGAGTTGTTGTTGTTTACCAGGGCCATGAGAAATTGGCTGGTGGCCTTGAACGGTCCTCGCCAAATTATAGTTGGTGAGTAAATAAATGTAAAGTTAAACTGTTAGAGTCACGCTTGTCGGCTTTAATGTTCGTGATTAATAAGTAATGGAGTAGGGGTGAAACAAGGTGGGGACAGTTGACATTGTTAAGCATGACTAGACAAGTTTTGCACGTTAACTGGCTGGTAGAATAGTGCAGACGTATTACTACAATTAAAATGGTGGGAGGTTTCGACCTATGAGATAGCTGAACTAATTGGGCCAGCGGACTAGCACGCTGGGTAGTTAGATAGTATATAACATCGTGTAACGTTCAGATTAGGTGAATACAGACGAGAGAAGCATCGTTTCGTGAAGTATCTCCGGTTGGCCAGTACCTGAACTGTGTGGTCTGAAGACTAAGAAGTCCTTGCTAACGGAATGACTGAGCTCTAGAAAGAAAGGTCTGAGTGGGCTGACCTTTGGGAAGGAGTTCCGAATGCGTTACATGCTAAAGAGGGTTTATTTTGAGGGGGTTGAAAAAAAAAGGGGCTAGGTATTTTTGGGGGGCTAATAAAGAAATAGCAATAAATAATTCACGTCATTTTTCGTTTTCTCTTATGTCTCTCCCCTCTCTATCTTGCTTCCATTTCATCTCGATTTCTCTGCGCTAGAAGCATCTGAAGAGAACACATACACAATAATCATAAATCATGACAATGCTCGGATCCGCACCCACACCCTTTCGCTCCTGAATCACATGTCTTAACCATTTCGCCACGCAGGTGAGTTAACAGATTGTCGGTAAAAATTTACTTATACTCACAGTCAGTACCTTGACCTAAATTACGGAAAGTTACCGACCTTGTTAATTTGCATAGTTTGAAAAAATTATGAATCGGCTTAGCAGCGAAACAATCCGATTTCAGCTGCTCGGAGATTGCATGATCTGATCTAATGAGGGCCTACTAGTGTCTACGTCGATCGCCAATGGCTACCCCAGCCCTTTTCGCCCGATTAGTCAATCTGACTACCGCCCATTGATACAAACTGACTAGACCCTCACGCCCCCAGGTCCATCTGACCATTCCATGTGTTGTGAGTTTAAATTCGTGAACACTATATCAAGTTTTGTTTCAGTAAACCTTCGCCAGCCGCGCTTTTTCGTAAATTCTGTTACTGTGACCTCTCCCCAGTAAGTTTCAAAATGGTAGCTGTTTTCGGATTTTGTCTCACTTCAGACTTTTTTCTTGGATTATACTATTTTTCTTAGCAAGTATGTTACAAGTGTTATTGTGAATATGAAGTGATAATTGGTCATAAGGTTGGGAACAATGTGTAACAGTGAGCTTTACTTAATAACGGTAAAAATTACATGTAACGCATACGGAACTCCTCCCGACCTTTGAAAGCCCACGCTGCGCTATTTTGATGTTCGCGCCTCTCAGTAGGCGTGAGCAATGGTAATATATTTTATTTGTTCAAGTATAATAGAGATCGGAGATAGAGAGAGAACTACAGCCTCATAGGAAGACTAAGGAAACCCCAGCTGGCACTCGACCACGAGTGTCCTGTATGATAGATCTATTGCCATAGTATGATTGGAATAATATAGCACATTGTTGATGAATTGAATAGTGATTGTGCATAAAATATAGTCTTTTGGCAACTGCTTAAATTACCTACAAGCCGAAGAGTGCTTCTGTAGGCTTTGAACGTACTGGGCTCTCCTAACATTTAAGCCCATATGATTTATGGAGAGTTTGCCTGGCGACTGGCCAGTGGCGACTCAACTGTCACTTTAAATTGATATCCAGTTTCGTATAATATACCTATTTGCTATTGATTGCAGTACCTCCATAGCTACAGGAATATCATTGGTTAAGTTATTAATTAGAGTTTTTGGTTTGAATATATACCTCTATTGTCTTTTGTTTTGTTATTAATATTTATGTAAACTATGGCCTGACGCTCTAGTTATTTAGTACTTTTCTTGTGTGGTTGTGTCCGAGTGTGAGTTAGCTGCCTCTCGTGCAGTCGTAACATCCCCAAGACCCTAACTCTGCTCGTGACAGTATACTTAAGGCTATCCTTGATGTTAAACTCACATTCACATACTTTATTTCAAAGAGTCTGTCAGTCAAATACCGCAAGGTGTTAACATCGACCACTTTCATTCTTAAAATGGGAATTTTGATACGAACGTTTTAAAGGTGAGAGAAATCCTTGAAACGCTCTCGTCAAGCTACTGCCTTTTAGCAATCATTTATGGGTCTCAAATTGGGACAAAACAGTCACTATTCTGCCCTCAAACCCAAACAACAGAAATTCTAGCCACGAAATCCCTCTCTGTCGCCCCTCATCTACATCAATCATTGTCTTTCGCTCCCTGGCTTAGTCAAGATGGGCCAGAATAATTATTAAAATTATGGACATACAGCCACAGTTCACTGTTGACCTGAAGTCGGGGTGCGTCGTAAGCGTAATATTGCCGAGTACATGTCCTTGATGTCGTGGGTGAATATATTATTAGGATGTGTAGCACTGAACCATGTGGAATCGTTATTTAAAATGAGAGGGTTGTTCAGCTAATGTGTTCATTCGCGTATGGACGATTTACATAGGGTATGTGATTGGCCTAAAGCTGAAGTCAGGGGGGAAAATGATATTTTCTAAACTTCCAGAAAAGCAAACGATTTCTGATCGAGAAGGAATTCTGCCCTTGTCTGAAGGAAAACTGATCTTTAATTATAGAAACTAGCCGTTGTCCCGGGCGTTGCCGGGATAAACTGTTTATCAGTTTCAATTCTGTGTGATTATAACCGATATGCTTCAGTTTGCATGTTCCTCTAAGTTTATTTCGTCATTATTTGTTTGTTTCTTTGCTTTTAGATAAGTCTTTATTGCTTTTCTCCATGCGCGTTAATGCTCTACGCACCCCGTCCAGCATTTGAGGCGAAGTTCGTCATGAAATGGCGGTAATCCGCACACTGGGTACTTAGGGCTCTTACACACACATCGACATTTCGCCGTCCGCCGTGGACGGCATGGCGCCGTGCATTGAAATAACCACTACCGTGTACGGGCACTTACATACACATTGACCACGGCATCTCGCCGTGTACGTCCGCCGTGGTTAGGACGGCACATAATTTATTTCATTCCGACACGACGCGGTGCCGTCTACGGCGTTGAATTATACATTGGAGTCTATGAGTATGTTCATACTTGTCGACTTGCCGCCGTCGCAGTTCACGCACATACACTTCCCAACCAAACCCGTGGTTTCTGCACTTTTCCTGTCATGGAGAATATAAGCCCATACCGGATATTGGCCATTTTAGTTGTCAGGACCGAAGCTTAACCATGGCGATGGTAGCACTGATTTGGATTCGTTAACTGATTTGATTTGCATTGTGAGCACTTCAGGCTTCCCGAAACAATCTGCGGAGAGCTAAAAAAAAAATTCACTATAGTAAACAATGACACGTGCTTGAACCCACATGGGAGACGTCCGGTCAATTCTTTCACTTTCTTTCCTTTGTTTACACGGATGGTAGGGAATCTGACCAGCTTGGATCCATCCTTTCCACCCCTGACATAACAGTCAACTGCAATGCAACCACCAGGCATTTTAACCGCTTAGACATAAATCTCGAAGTTACACTCGTCAGCTGATCCATCCACCATTTTAGGTGTCTGAAGTATAAAACAAAAACACTCTGTGACGTCATTCGCAATGGGCCTATAGACACAGAACTTCTGATCACATTAGTACATGACAGACCTGTTCTTTGGGACAAAGGTCTGGAAATTTACAAATAAAGCCAATGTGAGACTTTGCACATTTAGGGGGTGAATCCATTGAGTTCCGCATGGTGAGAGTCCATACTAATTTGTAATGATGAAAGTGAACCGTTCTACTTACTTTTGAAGACAGTTTCAGAGCTACCGCCAGACAACGCATGGTTGTACAAGCATTCTCCATGGCGTGTCTAGAGGAAATGTCCATATCATAACATGTCTCATTGAATTAATAGAATTTAAATTGTTATATCCGTCGCCACGTGCGCGGATTCTATTTGGCATCTAACTCATATGACCTACAAGTAGTTAGAGTGAATAAGTTAGTCTTTATAGAAAGCTGTAGTTTCATTAGTTACATTCAGTTGCTTTGAATTGATATTTATATTTATAATTATATTTGTTACATTAATTCCTGTAATTAAACTGCCCTACAGTTCTGCTAAAAATCAAAGCAATTGATTTATTTAGTTTTTAGAGTGCAAGTATTCTTTTTTGTGTGTTCGTCGATTGTGGGAGCGGACCTCGAAAGAGTGTCAGTCGAATTATCCCCATCTAACCCACATCGCGACACTGGAGGCGACTTACCAAATTTATTAATCCTTAATTTCTTAAATTCGTTAGATTATAATCACCTTTTCTCTTTGTTTGCATTACATTTTTGTTCTTTTCATGATCCGTCGCTCACGGGGTGTCGCACGTTGAGCTAGTTTAAAATTATTTATTATTTAGTTTTGTATACTGCTTTGT
Organism: Onchidella celtica; assembly: GCA_963931925.1. Lineage (NCBI taxonomy): Eukaryota > Metazoa > Mollusca > Gastropoda > Systellommatophora > Onchidiidae > Onchidella > Onchidella celtica. Next base: position 2,181,714 of record OZ007583.1, on the reverse strand, counting down.
TATTTTTACTTCCACATATGTCGCTGCTCTCCCATTGACCCGATGACCGAGGCCAGGGAGACTAGAGAACAGAACTTGGAACGGTGAAAGACAAAAAAAAGACTGGCTGTGGTGTACGCAAGGGCTAAAGGAATTACCACCCAGTTCCTTGAAAGTTAAGTGATTCCATCCTAAAAGTTTGTCAGCGTCTGGGGAGTTGAGTGTTCCTCCTCGTGTTTTACAGGCTTTTTATACTTTTCTTCTTTGTTAGAACTGCGGGAGGTCGGCGAGGGTTCTTACGTGTGCGTGTCCTCTGTGCCAAAGTGGTGGCTTGGTCGCCGATTTTGCCGTTTCGACGACAACGTCTGCGGTCTCGCAACAACCAGTGGTGATTGAAACAGTGAGGATTCGCATTCGTGAGAATAGTCTTTGTTAGGGACCTGTATATTTGTTTAGATTGTGGCGTTCACATCATCCTCGTCTCTTTTGGAAGACGTCTCTCTTGTTCTCTTCTCACCTATCTGTAATTATATTCAGACTGTAGGGTCTGTTATCGTTCGTCTTTTCTGGTTTTTGTCTAGCATCGTGTTTGGTGTATATTTTTTTCATTAGACCTTTATCATTATGTTGTTGATTTGAGGTCTTTATTTTAGGAGGTTCGCTGCCCTTGGCATTTACACCTCACTTTACTTGTTTTTATTATTTCTTGTTCTGGCGGGGGGGGGGGGGGGGGGGGGAGATGATACGGATAAATTTTAATCTATTAATTTCAATTTTGCCCGGGCAGCGGCCTTTCGGCCTGCTCTTTACGATTTCCAACTGCCAAGGTATCTTTAACGTGCGCAACGTGCACACGGGCCCTCCGAATTTTTTCGTCCTTATCCGAGAAGACTAGGTACTCGATCCTACCCCCCAATAGGACCAGGGACTTGAAAATATGAGAAAAATCCAATTTCCAAGAACTACTCGATCCTACCCCCCAATAGGACCTGGGACTTGAAAATATGAGAAAAATCCACTTTCCAACATGCCTGCACTGCCCGGGTTTAGAACCCGGGACCCTTGGCATGAGAGGCGAGCACCTTGCATCTAGACCACCTTGTCCCCATCATTATGTTGTTGGTACATTCCTTTGTTTAATATAATGCCTGTGTGAGTCATGTGTCTACATTGACGCATTGATTGAGTTTATCTGGTTATTGTGACGTTTAAGGCTGATACGCCAGAGTATATCGTGGGCGACGTGATGACAACGCATAAGTGACATTTTTTTCATGAGACACTTTCTTCCGTAAATATGCTCCTTACACCCTTGCGGATGTGGTGTAAAAATTTCAGAGCTTAAATCACTACCAAAATGAAAATATTTCACAATAATCAAAACGCATAACTACATCGCGACGTGATGAAATCGCCTAAGTGCGCTGTCATCACGTATGCAATTTCATCACGCTGCGTCTGGCATGGCTCCGCCTTCTGCCCGACGCGATGAAAACGATTAAGTGCGCCGTCGACACTTATGTGATTTCATCACACTGCATCTGGCGTAGCCCAGCCTTCCGCTCGGCGTGTTGAAAACGCACAAGTGCGTCACTGAGAGCTAATATTTTTAATAAATCCCTTTGATGACGTTGTGTGTCGGCTAGACTGCGGCGTCATGAAGTCGCACAGGTACATCTGATCAATACTAATCGTGGCCATTGTCGGTCAACATTAAAGGGATTAGGTTGTACCGACCGTAGCCATACGGATACTGATCGGGACAATTTGTTTAAAATATTGCTTATCAGCATTAGGTTTTTTGTGTGTGAGTCATCATGTTACCCAATTGTCTAGACAGCAGATATCTAAAGCGACGGTTTGCCATATATGGCATCTTCCTACTCGAGCCCATCTGGTCAATACTAATCGTGGCCATTGTCGGAGATTGCCGTATATGGCAAATTTGTTTCTATCATATCTGTTATAATAAGAGTAAAGGTCGTACACCGGAGCTACTTCATTAGTTGATCCTAGTCTAGCTAAGACGTGGCTGTAATATACATTCTCCTGTAAAAGTAGAATCAAGTTCTTCATTGCTAAGAGACCATGGATCCAAACAGTCGGGCTGGAAGAATATTGCAACTTTCGTTGGAGCAAAGTACATCTCCACCCATACGCACTTCATTGCCATCCGTTCCAGATATCGACTTGTCATCCTCTGATGCGAGGGACATCATTGAAAAATTCGCTCTGAATGACACCAACAATATTGAGTTTGATAGTTTCAGCATACTTCAAGTCAGTTCAAAGGATGACATCCGATCGTCAACACCTAACAGCAAATCTTCACTTCAAAGCCAGGCCCCACCGTCTTCGAGCCAGCAGCCTGGCAATCTTTCATCACAGACCATTCGCGCCGAAGGTCTCTTGTCTCCCATTCAGCAGCCAGACAGTCCTTCATCGCAGCCCATCGAGGACGAAGCTGTGATGTCGGAAATCCAACAGAGAGGCGGCCCTTCATCTCAGCCCATTGAAGACGAAGCTGTGTTGTTTCAGCAGACAGGCAGTACCTCACTGCCTTCCAAAGACGACGAAGCTGTGCCGTCTCAGATTCAGCAGACACACAGGCCCTCATCGCCTTCCAAAGACGACGAAGCTGTGCTGTCTCAGATTCAGCAGACAGACAGTCCCTCATCGCCTTCCAAAGACGATGAAGCTGTGCTGTCTCAGATTCAGCAGACACACAGGCCCTCATCGCCTTCCAAAGACGATGAAGCTGTATTGTCTCAGAGTCAGCAGACAGACAGTCCCTTATCGCCTCCCAAACATGACGAAGCTGTGCTGTCTCAGATTCAGCAGACAGAGTGTCCTTCATCGAAGCCGATTCAAAATAGTGTCCCCGTTCATGGAGCAGATGCTGACGTTGGCGCACAGAACGATTTGGAAACTTTTGAAAAGGAACAATTGAAATCCACACCACGGCGAAAACGAAAACCAGAAGACTGGAAACAAAACATTCAGAAACGGTTACGGGAACACGGACAAGGTTACACAGCCAGTACTGGCAAAAGTGTGCCACCGCGCACATTAAAAGAGAGGTGTAACTGCAAGGACGCTACAAAAAGGTGTTCATGTTTCACTGAAGAGGATCGACAACAAATTTTTGAAAGTATTTGGCAACTCTCTTGGAATGAAAAGAGGTCATTTGTCTTTGGACTGCTTGATGAGGTGCCAGTAAAAAGAAAAAAAAAAGATGCCCAAAGAAGTCGTCAACGGACCATTCGATATTCACTGAAAAAGAATGGATCTAAGCTGCCAGTATGTGGCAAGATGTTTCTGAACACAACTGGATTGACGACTCATTTTGTGAGGTCTCTGTTTGAAAATGAAGACGACGTCAGCGATCCAGATTCTGAAGACATGAGAAACCAGAACACATCAATGAATCGCAATTTTCTGCCTCCCTCATGCAAACCCACCCCGTCAAATGCTCATTATGTCCGAGGCAAAGATCAACATGTACTCCTTGGCAAGTTCTTTCAAGATCTTCCAAAGATGCCAAGCCATTACTGTCGCAAAGACTCAACAAAATTGTATCTTGAACGCCGCTTTCGCTCACTCCTTCAGCTGCATGAGTGCTACAAAGACCATTGTGAGTCTCGGAATACACAGCCTTTGAAATTGACAGCTTTTAAGGATTCCTTTCGGGCCAAAAACTTATCATTATTTCAACCAAAAAAGCATAGATGCAACACCTGTGTTGGCCATGAGACTGGCAACATTACGGAAGATGTGTGGAGAGAGCATATGATACAGAAAGAGGAAGCCTTAGCTGAGAAGGAGTCAGACAAAAACAAAGCCAAAGAAAGCCACGCAGCGGGTGATAAAAAATTTGCAGCTTTTTGTGTTGATCTGGAATCGGTTCTATTGGCTCCAGACACCGAGGCCAATGCCATGTATTTCAAGACAAAATTGACAGTGCACAATTTCACAATCTACGACCTTGCAACCAGTGACGTTACGTGCTACGTATGGAATGAAACTGAAGGAGGAATGACCTCAAATGAGTTTGCTACCTGCATCAGACACCATCTTGAAAACATGGACCATTTTGACACAATTGTTATTTTCAGCGACGGGTGCACGTATCAAAATAGAAACGTGCAACTGAGTAATGCATTACAAGACTTTGCAGAAAGCCATAAGACAACAATCCTCCACAAATACCTAATCGTGGGTCATACTCACATGGAAATGGATAACTGCCACATGCTCGTTGAGAAGGCCAGGAAAGGAAAGAGTGTGAATGTTCCTCACGACTATGTGGATATTATAATGAGTGCAAGGAAAAACCCTTCACCTTTTAAAGTGTTCTACCTCTCACATGAGTTTTTCCAAAACTTCAGCCAGTGTGGACCTTACACCAGCATTCGTCCGGGAAGAAAAGTTGGAGATCCTACAGTAACTGATGTTCGATGTTACAAATATAGCCCAGCCCCTGATGGAGAAAAACAATGTATGATCCAATACAAGCTCAAATTCTCTGATGATTTCCAGGAGATACCAAAAACCAGAGACTTTGGAAAGAGACCGATCAAAAAACCGTATCAAATGTATCATGAGCAATTAAGGATCTCCAAATCCAAGTATCAACATCTGCAAGAGCTGAAATCTGTGATCGCAAAAGACTATCATGCATTTTATGACAGCCTGCTTCACAACTGAACAATCCTAACTCATCCAAGCAAAGGTGAATTTTTGTGACATGGACTCTATTAATCAAAACTCGTATCCATTTTCTATCATTTCGTGGTCCAGTTCCTAAATCGCCGTTCATGACGATCGTTATATTCATATTTTATCTTGTCATGACCACTAACACCATCATATCATCATCATTAGCAGTAGCAGCTGCAGCAACAGCAGTATTGTTTTTCAATTTCTATTTATATTTTCATTGCTTAAGTCAATTACATGTATATCTATACTAATTTATTGCTCCACAAACTTATGTTAAACTGTTAACAATACATAAATGAAATTTTTATCAAGCGAAATCTAATTCACGTGATTAACATCATCATCATCATTGAAATTGTCATTATCACTCTCCACGTCTATACACATTTTCATCAATCTACGTGCATCAAAACATTATAATGCTGTTGTTCTGTAATATATAAAACATTATTTCCCATACAGAAATGATACTGTGTAAACTAAGCCATGCTCTCTACATTATCATTATTATCATCTCTTCACTTTTGTTTTTTAATCACACAAGTGTGAAATCATCAAGAACTATTATTATGCACGTCTGTGGATCTATAATAAACACTCATTTGAACACCATTACTTTGTTTTTTAATAAATATTACGTTTGTCTCTCAGTGTATCTGTATGCCTTCTGTTCTGTCTGTCTGTCTTTCCTCTCATTCTCTCTCTCCCTCTCCTTTTCTCCCTCTCATTTTCAATTACTAATTATGAATGTTCCTGTAAAAAAAAACCAAAAAAACATAGACGTAAATATTTTTCTAAAAGTTAAATCCTTTTTAGAACTATTATTGCAATAAACATTATCGTTACAGACACATTTTAAATAAATCTAGACTAAGGCAATCAAAACAAATACCAGTAATCAGAGTCTGGGCACCGCATAAGTGCAGTTTTCACTGATGTCCGACGTGATCCAACCGCATAAGTACCTTATGCGTTCTGATCACGACGCGCAAATCGCATAAGTACACGCAGAATATCAAAATCTCTAACTACTGCTTCTTGGGCCTTAGCAACTTAACTTTTCTGCCTATATGTTGTGTATGAAACATCGATAGAACTATTGGTCGGACAGATTTCCTGAGAAAGACAAAAATATTTGAGTAAATCAGTTTTTTGTCTCTCCTGTAAAATTTGCTGCCATGCACTTAGGCGGACTTAGGCCCACGATATATTTATATATTGGGAATATTGATTCACCATTCAAGTGCAGTTGTGCACGTGCCTTGAATATCCATTATATAATTACTGAAGTTATTGTTCTTTAAAGAGAACTTCAGGTAATAAAATTACCTTGCAATTGCAATTATATTAGAGCTATAGAAAAATAGCTAAAAATATTAATCAACGATCTAGTATTCGTTGATTCACATGTAATTATATATTACATCGGCAGTGATAACAGTAAGGACACTGCAATTTCATTTGAAAAAGGAACATTGTTTGTATTTTGTCGTCTACTAGTGATGTCGACCCGACGAGTGCAAATTGCCTCAGGGATTAATAATCGCGGAGTTAAATAAGTAAATATTTTTTATCGCGTATCGGATTAACGTAAATGCTACAGTGATAACATAGCACACTGTCAGACGGGTTATTGCGTGAATTTATCCGGATACCTGTCCATTAACATTAATAGATCTCCTGTAGAGACCTATTGTGAGTGTAACTGATCATAATGGCCGATTACACTTCCTATATAAATTCAGCGAAGCTGTTAGGCATACCCGAGGACCAGCTGGCTTCTTGGTGCGAGAATAGACTAAAAGAAGACCTAGCTAGAGAAGAGTGTGCCGCAGACAGAGCCGAGAAGGCCGCGGAACGCGAACGAGAAAAAGAAAAAGAAGACAGAGAAAGAGCCGAGAAGGCCGCGGAACGCGAACGAGAAAAAGAAAAAGAAGACAGAGAAAGAGCCGAGAAGGCCGCGGAACGCGAACGAGAAAAAGAAAAAGAAGACAGAGAAAGAGCCGAGAAGGCCGCGGAACGCGAACGAGAAAAAGAAAAAGAAGACAGAGAAAGAGCCGACAAAGCGGCTCATCGAGAGCACGAAATTGCCCTAAAGAAATTAGAGCTGCAAGGAAACCAACCGACCGCGGCTCCAAGTGTTCCAACGAATAATGTTAAAGCAAAACCAAAGCTTCCAACCTATAATGATAAGGTCGACCAGATCGATTCTTATATTCATCGTTTTGAGCTCCACGCGGTAGCCGCCGGATGGGAAAGAACTGGATGGACTTCGTGCCTTGCGAATTTATTAACGGGACGTGCACTTGAGGTATTCAATGGCCTCAACATCGAAGATTCTAAAAATTACGACATCCTTAAAAAGGCTCTTTTGAAGCGTTTTCAACACACCGAGGACGGTTTTCACCAAAGATTCCGGAGTTGTAGGCCAGACCCGTCCGAAAATTTTTCAACGTACGTCGACCGCCTAAAGCACTACTTAGACCGCTGGATTCAGCTGGCCGGTGTCGCTGACGGTAATTTTAAAGGGCTTTATGAGCTCGTTCTGAAGGACCAAATATTTAACGCGTGCCATGCAGAACTAGTCTCCCACATTAAGGACTGGGCACCTAAGACGTTAGCGGAAATCACGTCCTTAGTAGAACAGTACGCGTCCGCACATCCTAATCGTTCGCTGTCTAAACCCAAAACTAGCGAACCGTTTTATGCCGGAGTCGGTGGAACTGCGCCAATGGGTACAAGAAATTCTCGACCAGTTCATCGCCAGACGCCGCCTCCGCGTGCATATTCCGAACCGCCGCCCAATAAAGCTCGCGGTTTTCCACGCCGAGCTGGACCTCCCACTCGGGGACATTTTCTTAATTATTCAGGTCCGCCCCGTCGTGACGTTAACGAGGGCTACCATTATCAGAGCCCGCCATGTCCACCTCCTTGGACATATTATAATAACCCATATAATACACCTCCAATGCAACCCAGACGTAATATATATGACAGCACTAGGTGTTATCGGTGCAATAAACCAGGTCATACGTCAAAATATTGTAGGCTTAAGTTTGAAGCTGCAAATGCTTGCATCGTCATTGTTCCGGCTGCACAGAGTAGCCGTAGCGTTGAACTCACGTCGCCCATGACGGGCACCGTTCCGGTTATGTCGGCCCTCCATCAACACGGGTCATTGACCTTATATGAGGGTCATGTTAACGCCATACCCGCGTCTGTGTTACGCGATTCAGGTTGCACCACTATCGGTGTTAGGGAATCACTGGTCAGACCGACCCAGCTGATTGACCAACAGGCAACTTGCATTACTTTCGGGGCCTCCGTCGAGCGATTCCGTCTCGCGGAGGTATACATCGACACGCCTTTTATTACAGGTGTCGTAACGGCATGCGTATTACCAAATCCGGTTGCCGATCTAATTATTGGTAATTTACCACAGGTCAATGATACACCTGACGGCCAGTTAAAAGTTTGGAACGAAAACGTTGCGTGTGTCACCACACGACAACAGTCAAAACGTCCACCGGATGGTACTTTACAAACCCCTGCGTTTGATTTTAATGTCACGCCTACAGTTTTCTATAGGGAACAACAAAGCGATCCATTACTAAAACCGCTGTTTGCGAAAGTTCAGCCTCAGAACGGAAATGCCTCTCCGTTTATCATTAAAAATGAATTATTATACAGAAATTTCCGAAGTAAACGTGAGACCATTGAACAGCTCGTGGTGCCTAAGTCGTTTCGTCGCGACATTCTGCATCTCGCGCATGATACATCATTTTCAGGCCATCAAGGTTCAGCCAGAACCAAATCACGGATATTGGCTCATTTTTTCTGGCCTGGTGTATACGCGGACGTGAACCGTTTTGTGGCGCGCTGCGATGTATGTCAAAAACGTACACCTAAAGGTAAAGCATCACGCGCACCCCTTCAGGAGATGCCTCCAGTCTCAACACCATTCGAGCGTGTCGCAGTTGACATAGTAGGTCCTCTTAATAAATCAGACCGAGGCCATCGATTCATCCTTTCGGTAATCGACTACGCGACGCGCTGGCCTGAGGCTATTCCTTTAAGAGACATTACAGCTGACCATGTCGCTGAGGCACTTGTTACTATTTTCTCGCGAGTCGGATTTCCGACCGAGATTGTTTCAGACAGAGGACCACAATTCACCTCTGATCTATTCAAAAAGGTACTAGAATTAGCGGGAATTAAACAGAAGTTAACGTCCCCCTATCATCCGCAGTCAAATGGTTGTTGCGAGCGGTGGAATGCGAGCATGAAGTCTATGCTAGCACGCGTATCCGCCGACAAACCTGGAGACTGGGACCGTCAGCTCCCCGCTATTCTCTTCGCCTATAGGGAACTCCCGAACGCGTCCACGGGTTTCTCCCCATTTGAGTTATTATACAGACGTAAACCACGTGGCCCGATGGCCATACTTAGTCAATTGTTCGCCGGTTCTGAAACCGACGATTATGATACGCGATGCGCGTATCAATATGTTGTCGATCTCCGACAACGAATTATTAATGCATGCAAAACCGCTCTGCAATTTGCATGCGCTAGAGCGAGTTCTTCAAAATTTTATCGCGATCAGGGCGCCCAAATGCGCGCCTTGTCAGTCGGAGATCTGACACTTGTTCTTTTGCCGCAAACGCAAAACAAACTCCTTCTAACGTGGAAGGGACCATACAGAGTCCTTAAGAGACTCTCCAGAGTGAATTATTTGATAGATATTCGCGGGCAGAGGAAAATATTTCATATTAATATGATGAAAAAGTACCTGCTTAGGGATGATCGTCTTAAAAACTCCGTTCATGTCGTCCCAATGGCCAACGCGGCTTTAGTTACTGTCGACGACGAGGACCCTTTGAGTATCGACAAATCGTTGCCCATATTACAGGCCACCGAGAGTATAAACGATGTTAATAATTATCAATGATGAGCTTGCGCCGTCGCAGAAACAGGATCTTACACACCTGCTCCAAGAATTTGCCACGGTGTTCACTGATTTGCCGGGTTGTACGTCTTTAGTCCAACATGTAATACGACTTCAGACAGACGTACCGGTGTTTGTTAAACCGTACCCGCGCCCGCTGCACGCTCACGAAACGATAATTACAGAAGTACGTGCCATGCTACGGCTAGGCGTCATAGAGCGATCAACAAGTCCGTATTGCTCACCGATTGTCCTGGTAAAGAAGAAAGACGATACCGTGCGTTTTTGTATTGACTATAGAAAGCTCAATGCTATAACCATCTATGATGCGGAACCCATTCCCAATCAGGAGGACTTATTCGCGCGGTTATCCAATGCAAGTATCTTCTCTAAAATAGACTTATCCAAAGGATATTGGCAGATTCCTCTCGAAGAAGGAAGTAAACAATATACAGCTTTTCAAACCCCTTTGGGTTTAATGCAATGGAAATATATGCCTGTTGGACTGGTTACTGCACCAGCCACGTTCGCGCGCATGATGAACATCTTACTAAATGAACTGCGCTGCGTTCTATCATATTTCGATGATATATTATGTATTTTTCAGGCTGATTGGGCTGGCCACTTAATGGCCCTTCGTGAAGTTTTTGCCGCTCTTCGCCGAGCTGACCTTACCGCGCGACCCAGTAAAGTGTTCCTGGGATATCACCATATAAACTTTTTGGGTCATACCATAACCCACGGGGTTCAGAATCCAGACGATCGCAAGATATCCAGTATTTTGAAACTGCAACCCCCTAAAACTAAAAAGCAAGTCCGTAGCTTGTTGGGACTTTTGAATTATTACAGGAAATTTATACCAAACTTTTCCTCTCTCTCAGCCCCGTTATCTGATCTAACGAGGAAAAATGTTCCAAATAGAGTCGTCTGGACGCCTCAGTGTGCTGATGCCCTTCAGACTATTCAGAATTTATTTTCTACTTTCCCCCTGCTTGTTTTACCCGATATACGCCAGACATTCGTTGTCCGAACGGATGCGTCAGATAAAGGAATAGGCGCCGTGTTACTCCAACAGCGTGACGGTTTCTTGCGACCGTGCTTATATGCAAGCCGGAAATTACTTGATGAAGAGACGCGCTATGCGATTGTCGAACGAGAGTGCCTCGCAATTGTTTAGGCGGTAGATGCATTTTCTCGATAATTATTAATGTCCGAATTTATAATTGAAACGGATCATCGACCATTACTGTTTCTTAAGTCGAACAGAGCCAAGAATGCTCGACTAACCAGATGGAGCCTTGAGCTCCAGGAATACAAATTTACCATTCGGGCTATACCTGGGGAGGATAATTTACACGCTGATGTATTGTCCCGTTTGATTTAGTGTTCTAAAATAGTCTGTTGAACATTGAGGTTGAGCATTTTTCACCTTTTTTGGAGACCGTGGATGGTTTCACATTATATTGTCCTACCAATTATGGACATTCTTTCTCAAAATTTCCATGTGATTCCTTTTTCCACTAGCGTCCATCCTGACCATGACCTGAGTTTCAGACAACCTTGACGCCTTTGTCTGCCGGTCAGTGAGATGACGAAATGGCAAACCGAGCGACCAGACCTACTGCTGCCAGGATACCATTACTTTAATTAACTATTGTTCGTTCATGTTCTATGAATGTATTAATTACACTCAGTGAAGCGATGAGCTAGTTACTCAATATTTCAGTCTTTACAGTATGTCTGTGTGAGAGAAGTTTATCACTTTAATTCTTAAGTGCTACAATAATTATATATTATCACAGAACGTCGCATATAAATAATTATACATATGCTATTGTCCATCGATAATGCACGTTCTTAGAATTATTTTTTTTGACTTTCAGTAACGCTATATTTTTTTTACAATATAGCCCTTTCAGAAGTACCATTGCATAGCAACGTTAGTAGACAGTTATGTCGTTCAAACCCTAAGTTTTCACTGGGGTGGGGGATGTGTCATGATCACATTAGGATCATAAATGCCGTGCTAGGTCACGACGTCAGTGAGTTTAGTTTTTACGATCTTGTTGATTATAACCAGCGTAATTTGTCCTTGAGTTGTTCTCGTGAACAGTTTGTTTTGAAACACCTTTTTTCTGATGGATGGAGAGAAGGAAGGTCGAGACATAGCTTTAGTATTTAAATCCGTGCAGAGCTTAGATAGAGGCCACATGTAGACAATCCATTTACGAAGTGGACGGCGATAGTCCTCAGCCAGATGAGAGACATAGAGACGCAGTTGGGCAGTCCATATTGTGAGGAGCGTGATGTTTTAAAGCTCCAGAGCCTAAGCTACTTGGTTTGATATAAACCCACAGCGTTTACATCCAGCGCTCTCACTCCCAGTGAGGGCCGCATTGTGAGAGTCCATATTAATTTGTAATGAGGAAAGTGAACCATTCTACTTACTTTTGAAGACAGTTTCAGAGCTACCGCCAGACAACGCATGGTTGTACAAGCATTCTCCATGGCGTTTCTAGAGGAAATGTCCATATCATAACATGTCTCATTGAATTAATAGAATTTAAATTGTTATATCCGTCGCCGCGTGCGCGGATTCTATTTGGCATCTAACTCATATGACCTATAAGTAGTTAGAGTGAATAAGTTAGTCTTTATAGAAAGCTGTAGTTTCATTAGTTAGATTCAGTTGCTTTGAATTGATATTTATATTTATAATTATATTTGTTACATTAATTCCTGTAATTAAACTGCCCTACAGTTCTGCTAAAAATCAAAGCAATTGATTTATTTAGTTTTTAGAGTGCAAGTATTATTTTTTGTGTGTTCGTCGATTGTGGGAGCGGACCTCGAAAGAGTGTCAGTCGAATTATCCCCATCTAACCCACATCGCGACATGTTTATGCATTCAAGACTTTCCAGACAAAGGAATACTGAACAGAATGGAGAAAATCAATGCAGCGGCCAGTTTGAAAAGAATTCTGTACAGTCTCTTTCCACTGACGAAGTGAAATTATTTCATTTAAAATGGCATAAAGTGGTCAGATAATTTTGCCTTTTGGTACCGGCGTCCGAGTGCACCACCGTTGGATTTCTTATTTAAATATTTTCTAATTTTCATCAAAGTCCAAAGTTCCACCAGCCGTTTCCCTGCAATTTATTCCCCAAACTTTGGGCGCTGTCACGTAGAAAGAAACTGAGACAACAGAAGTTAATAGTTTTCTGCCACTAGACATTCTTGGACGTGTATTGTCACCAGGATTACGTGACATGACGATCTTGATGAAAAGATTCCAAACGTTTGGGAAGCGCCGCTCAGCCGGAAATCGGGGATTTGAATTCATTGAGCTTTATTGTAGATGTAGTGCACGACAATAACTACATTTATTCTCATCAAACAGTTGACCAGCGGTTATTTTCCAGGATGAGAAGGTCACATTATTATTATTGTCATTATCATTATTCTCATGTACCATTTTTATTCAAAATTTAATACCTGTCGTACGGTCAAAATCCTTTAGTTGGACACTTACCTGGTCGTACTTCAAGAGATGTTTCTATCATTTCCCGTCTGTACACTACAACAGAACTGACATTGCTCTCATCAAAAGGCGCCTCAGTGCCGTCCATGTAAACTCTGGTGATCTGCAGAAGGTCGGCTTCCAAATGTCCGGCCTCTCTCCTTGCTGGTATAGCGAAACTTCTGCTAACAAAATCAAAAGACATGAATGGAAAAGCTTCGGTCATCCAAAATTCCGGGGCCTCTTTAAAGATCACGTAAGGGTTAATGAGTGTGACTCCGGCTTCATCACCCACATTGCTCAGTGTGCGAATTTTCATCTTATAGTGAAATAGTGTCGCGTTAAACCCCTGGATTCACCCACTGTCACTCTCTGGTGGTACAGGATATTCGCAAAATCTGCCAATCAAACCATCTGGATATGATAAATTATTATTGTAGTTGTCAATGATAAAGACAACGCAGGTGCTCTCAGAAGTATAAATGGAAGTCCCCGAAGTGTGGCCAATTCCGGAAATGTGTGTGCATGACCTCTGACCTCCCACAGTGACGTCATCAGCCATGAAACAGTCTGGGTTTTCATAACATGAGAAAGGGCATTGTAAATGGTTTAAGCCTGTCAGTCGGTTTAGTTCTGCACCACCCAGGCTGTCCTGAATCTCCGGATCTGAGCAATTTGCTGGACGGAAGAGTGCAACCTCAGACATTGATGGGCAAATGACGTTAGATAGCAACAGTGGTGTCATCATGACCCATCGATCTCTGAACGCCGCCATCTTTAGGTCGAACCAAAATCCCTGAAATTGCAAAAAAAAAAAAAAAAGAGAATATTTAAGGTTCGAAATAGAGACCAGATAACAAATTACTTCCCCATGTTTTCACAAGTAGAGTTGTCCCAACAAAGATTTAGAATCCACGTGTAAAATGTCTCTAATGGAGATAAATAAACAGATCCCCAAACTCAAAATGCAAAGATGATTTATCTATAAAATTGTTGCTTTTGTATGTCTTCTAATCACCCTCAAATAGTTCATGATAATTTCTGAGTCATGGAAACTTCCCGAGCGATTCTGACTTTACCACCGCAAGATCGATCATCTCTCTGTTTATCTGATTTTAGATATCATGAGTATCTCTCAAGTGGAGAATGGAAACTTTTTTTTTTTTTTACTAAATCTACCGTGTAAATGGTGCTAGCTCAAGTGTGAAAAAAAATTAAATCTAAAACGCAGGTATTTTCATCCACAAACAGAATTCAATACCTAGAAGTTTTATCTCACTTAAAACACATTCCTGTTATCTGCTGTCACTGTAATATTTATCTCCTGTGTAGAATGGCAAAGTTGAAATATCAAATCTAAACATTCTCAGGTCTTGAACTCCAGATTTCCTACAACCCAGGAAAGCAAACGGAGTGGAATCACTAAAGAAAATCCAACTCTTCTTCCTAGCAAAAGCAACTGATACCGTTGTGGAGGTCGCAGGTTCGAGCCCTGCCCGATTCACTCATCTTTCTTCTCTCTTTCACCCCATCGTTTCTGAGCACTATTAGACATTCACCGCTAAACGCCTCACATTTCTCTTATTAATTTTTCCCAGTTCTCTGTCTCCCTTCAAGTTTCTACTTACTTTTATCTAAGGAGTCACTGAACAAAATCAACGTCGACAAAAACTGAGGCCAGAAACGATGGTACTGATCTGATTGGGAACTGGAGAAACAGACGTCAACCCTTTATAGTAAGACAAACAAACGCCTGGACTGAGTTGTCGCCCGCATTCAATTCTGTTCTATGTAAGGGCAGAGTTACAAAACTTAGTGGAGATCATCCAGACAACCACAAGACATAAAAACATTCATTCTTCACTGGAGACAAAGTCAACGCGGCTGAGAAAAACATTGGCCGGCCTTGTACTTCTTCTTCCTGGCAAACAATAGTTTTGGATGACAATAGGTTTAGTATAGAATGTAGACGTCATTCTTATGTTGTGTACAGTCAAATTGTCCATGTCAGCTTTTGCCATATTCTATACAAACTTTCTCCAACAACCCCTAAGTCTGAATTCTTACCACTTCATGTAGGGCCATTTACACCAGTCCACAGCTTTCAAGTTTTACCTACAACAGAATTAATAGGTGTGTTCTACATTGGCAATGAAAACGCCAATGTTTTCTTCACAACACTTTCGTGGGGGGGTGGGGGGTGGCTGTTGTATTCCTGGGTCATTTGTTGTTGTTTTCATTTTATGAAGTTGAAAGATGAAACAAAACTTGCTTTTTTCTAAGTGATTTCGAGATCTAATAAATGAATCGATTAATTTCTTTGATCTGAAACAAGGGCAAACAGGCAAACAGTCTTAACAGTGAGTTCTATCAATGTCATTCGAAATGTGACTGTAGTTGGGGATCTTTGATCTCATGTAAAAATATGTTTAGGCTGTTCATTGGTCTGGTAACGTTCCTGTTTGTCCCCAGTTCCTTCACGCCACCATTAAGTACATTGTTTATTGTACTAGAGAACAATCCTTCTGGATACAAAGTCGTGAGAATTTCTAACATTTCTGTCGCAGATGTTCGAACGAGCTATGAATTATCCGGCCAACAATAAAACAACAGTTTATTTGTATTTACTTAACATTAGATATCTACAACTGCATGTTGCAGACGGCCAACGTAAGATACAGGATTTCATACATGACAAATATATTGTTTTTTTGAAACAGCTTTTGTTATAAGCACATGTTGCGCACCCCATGCGTTTTACACCAGGGGCGCGTACGTATACTTGCCTACCCTTAACCCCGTCCATCTTCAACCTTAAATCTTGAATCCCTAACCCTGCCAATTACTCTTTCAAACAAAAAGCGTGAGAACAACAAAAAGAAAATCTGCAAGAATAATTAATTAAGACAATTATTAGTGATTATTTCAGGATGAGCTCTGTAGCTCTGGAGTCACAAAAGGCCTTAAATTACGTATTCCTAGAACAAAAAACTTGGAGAACGTACGTACTTGTAACATCATTCTTTAGAAAATGTCCGAATTTTGTTCTGTATCCAGCCAGTGTCATCACCGCAGGAGCCCAATCAAAACCGAGCATAATTGGCTCATCAAAAATCTGGTCAACCCGTCCGTGTTTTGATTGCAAAGAGCCTGGCTGTTCGTCCGTTTTTTTTTTTTTTTAGTCAACAGTTTGTTCTTAAAGACACGATTTTTGTCTCTTTATAAAATACTAGCTGAGTTCCCGGCCCTGATCGGGATAAATCCATTTATTAGTTTCAGTTCTGGGTGATTATTATGGACCTGCTTCATTTTGCCTGTTCCTTTAGCTTTATTTTATTTTTGTTTGTTTGTTTTTAGATATACGTTTTACTGCTCTCCCTTTGCGCGTTGACGTCCTGCGCGTCCCGCCAGCATCCGTCAAATGGCTATGATTTGCGCACGGGTCAGTTTGTTTGTTAGTGAACACATCGCAGAAAGTGATAACATCCTGTGTTAATGGTAAAAGAAATATACTATTTTCCTGGGCATAATTATTGAAAAGACAAACCTGTACTTTTGACCCTGCAGCGTGAATCTTCCAATTCCAGACACTTTCTTTTTCCTAGTTTAGGCACATTGAGGACACACAAATGGGGGGGGGGGGGGGCAAGAGTGGCTGATATGGAAGAGGAGGGGGTGAGGACAGGGGTGGAGTAATTGTGCTTGTTAGTTACATTAGCAATGAAAAGGTGCTCACACCGAGAGGGTTCATGATTTAGCTCTTGCTAAACCTGGTACATATTTAAAATGTGCTGAAAAGACATCTCTTCCCCCCTCCCACCCCACGCATGGTTTGAAATGGTCAACCACACTGAGGTACTGCTCAACCACACAGAGGTACTGCTCAACCACACAGAGGTACTGCTCAAACACACAGAGGTACTGTTCAACCACAGAGAGGTAATGCTCAAACACACTCAGGTACTGCTCAACCACACAGAGGTACTGCTCAAACACACAGAGGTACTGTTCAACCACACAGAGGTACTGCTCAATCACACAGAGGTAATGCTCAACGACACAGAGGTATTTCTCAACCACACAGAGGTACTGCTCAATCACACAGATATACTGCTCAACCACACAGAGGTACTGCTCAACCACACAGAGGTAATGCTCAACCACACAGAGGTAATGCTCAACCACACAGAGGTAATGCTCAACCACACAGAGGTAATGCTCAACCACACAGAGGTAATGCTCAACCACACAGAGGTAATGCTCAACCACACTCAGGTAATGCTCAACCACACAGAGGTAATGCTCAAACACTTCTGGCCAACGTTTCTGCACCACAGCTTGGTCTCCTAAAATTGGTCTCAAAAGAAACTTAACCTTCTAAAGTCCAGACAGATGTACCTGTGTCAACCGCAAAAAAAAAAATTGAAACTGACCATGCTATATTCAACATCTAAAAGTAAACTGACCTGAGCAATGTTTGACAATAGGAGTTTAAGCAAAGGAGGGTGTACAGGACCTTTCAGCTCCAACTCTACAAAGATGGAATAGTGGGCTTCACAGTAACTATCCAAAATCAACTTTTGTTCTGTTTAATTGAGATTTCTGGCCTGTTTGTTGGGCTTGATAGCCCGCAGGTTCTATAATAAGCTGGGGGTTGAGTTCTGAAAATTAATATTTTTTTTCTTTTAAAAATATTTTAAAAAGAATCATTATTATTATTATTTCTCAATACCGTTAATGTTAAACTCTACCAAGAAAGTTATTCATTTGTTTATAACTTCTCCTAAAAAAAGTGTAAAAGCCCAAGTGCGACAGTTTCCCACTTTCCCTATAAATAAACTAGGCATCTTTAGCCTCCCTCCTCTTAGCCTATTACTTAAGCAAAAAGAGAGAAACAGAATTTCTTCGAAAATAATTGAAGTGGAATTACATCAATCTTGTATTCAGGGGCTCGTCAATGGAATGAAGAAACAGACGTATTTATCACGAAAAAATAATAACGACTAAAAAATATAATTATTTTTGTCCCTAACATTCTGTAGAACATCAGGAATCACACAAACTATTCCAAATCAAAACGGAGTATAGGCGCCTAGGAGTGTTAACACTAGGAATAAGTCGAATATTTTTGTGTGGTTATGGGATTTGGTTACCGTAGAAGAATACCACCATTTTACAGCGTCATTGGAAAACCTCAGTGGGGTGAGGGGTACTAAATCCATCGGTGGTTGGCGGGCGGTTTTGGTAGGGTCTAGTTCTGTCTAATTCTTTCTGTTAAATTCTATCTATCGTCTTGTCTGATTCTGTACACGATGTGTCCGTTATAGTGTAGTTGTGGTTTCTCCTAACTCAAACTCAAACTCACACGGCCATTTTGTGTTTTTATATCATTGAAGTTTAAGACCCTCAAATATCCGGACAATATTTACTGATAGTAATCATAAACAACTTTTCCTTTGTTTTCACCTTGATAATGCCTTTATCAGAGATCGTGTCGTTTATATCATCAGCTGGTGAGCTCAGTATAGAGTTTGCTGTCACACAATGGAACTAGGGTGGCTCAGAATTCTGAATGTGATCATTTTGGTGAGTAAGAAATTGATTTGCTATGAACTGTAATTCATCATGTATGTTGTGGAGAAAACAAAATTTCTAGGTTTGCATGAGTATTCAGTACAAATCTATAAATCCCAGGCCTCAACGCCTTGCTTAAATTATCTAATTTTATTTTTATCCATGATTGTCATTATTATTGCTATACTTTTCACTGTTCAATTTTCTTGAGTATTGCTAGCATCTGTATAAAATTATGCTGGGCCTCTCATCTCTTTGTGAAGGAAGCTCGCACGACGACGACGGCTTTAATAGTTTTAAAGCAAGCTGGATATGGGCCTTGAGTTTTCCTCTGTGAATCGCCGTTTTGATGCCTTCCTCGCAGTAGGAGATCCGAAAGTTATCTCCTTAGGCAACGCCTACCATGGCAAAATCCAGTCTTCAGCCTAGCTATGCCTCCTGTCGGTGAGCGTGGCTAAAAATATATCGCTCTATTTAAAAAAAAAAATTAAAAAAATCGTTGATTCAGAAATCGGATTCCAGGGTTTTTATGTTGACATTTCATCGAGTTTTCAAGGCTTCATGTGAAAATTATGGAAAAGCTTCATTTTTCGCGAAATGCAATGGGGAACTTTTATTACGAAGTATTAAAATTTTGTTCCGGGTGACCTTTTACTACGAAGTATATCTTCCGGGGGAACGTCCACTACGGGGGACCAAATACTTCGTCACACCGGCAGGAAATCACGCTTTTACATTATTTTTATAGTAGTACCACCACCCCCCCCCCACACACACAAACACAGACATCCACACACACGCACAAAATGCAATCCACGCCACTACAACCTTCAAGAAATTTGTAATTTGTCTTAAAGAAATAAGTAAATGTTGGGGTTTTTTTGTTTTTGTTTGTTTGTTTCAGTGTTTTTCCTCCCACATGTGTGGCCATGTAAGGGCAGTAACTAATTAATCTCTTAATATTTCTTATACAAATGTACACGTATGGACTATTTCCTCTGAATCTGAACTTGCCGACCAAATTTATCCAGAAATAAACATTTTCATTGACAATGTCAGTGTGCGTCACAATTTATCGGCGTAGAGTTTTTGCTGGTAAAGTTGACATGTAATTGTATTTAATTGTTTTTAGGGACATCCACCCCCCTTCCCTCATTGTGCTAAATTGTTGCATCAAAATTTCTTACGAAGTTTCCCACCATGTCCTACAGTCTTCATAGAGATCCTATATATGAACACTCATTTCCTGGCCAGGAAATCATACCAAATTGAAATTGACCAAACACAGTTTCCTTTCCAGTCCACTCATCAAAGAGAGCACAAGACCATTGCACTGTTTAAATTAAAAACAAAAAAACAATGCCGGTAAAGACAATAGATCGACACAAAAGTGATGGGGTTAGAATAGTTGACAAATAAGCAAATCAATTTATTGAAATCTTTATTTAGGTGGTGACGTTGACAAACCAAAAAAAAAAAGGGCGGGGGGGGGGGGAAGGGGACAAAAATTGCAGTATAATCAAATACCGGCTCTCCCCTCTCCATTTTTTTAATAAGCTCCCCCTCGTATACATGCGTTAAGTACACACATGTGAGTGCACGAAATGATGAACAGTTTACAATTATTTTTACTAACTATCAGTTTCCACTTGAAGTATAAATACAAGAACATTAGTATAAGTGTAACACCTTTCTGTTCTAGCACGATTTTGCTTTTGGTAACATGAATTAGCCTACCTATGACGTCAGAGCAAAGCAACACGCAGTCAAAGGCATTTAAGTATTTTAAAATATTGTGGGAATATGTAAAAGAGTCACTTTTTGTCACTATGAATCTTTTTATGCTTTGGTGTTCAAATATAAACTAGCATAACAAGTAATATACTTGTACAAATTCCAAATTATATCAAATAAACATATTTCATACATATCAATTGATATTTTTGTAACATTGTAGGAGTGTGCTACGGTATCAAAAAGAACTCCAGGAAATCATTTCTCTCATTCCATTATATTACTTCCCTTTCACCCGAACTCCACATAAATTATTTTTGATGGTGAAATTTAAACATTTCAAAAAAGAAAAACGATATTAACAAAATCTGTACACCATTTAAGTCACAGTAAACAGTACCATCATTCCAGATACCATCCTTACATCAATCCAACGCAGATGTATGTAAGATTTCTGTAAGGTTGGTGAGGTGAACAGTCTGCTTTATACAAAATGTTGAGTGTTGGTTCGTTCAAAATAATGAGCAATACGAAGATTCGCACAACAACAACACATATTTGACTTTCAATGCATACAGATGGACATTTCCTGAACAAACTGTCAACGTTTAACACATGGCAAGAGAAAATTGCTTTGGATAAAAAAAAAATATTAGGTACAGGTCACGGATATTTGGGATAGGTCGCAGATAATTGGGATAAGCCACAGATACCAGAGACAAGCCACAGGTATCAGGGAGATATCACAGATATCAGGAATAGGCCACAGTTATTAGGAATAGGTCACAGTTGTTAGTGATAGTCAGATAGTAGGGATAGGCCATCCAGAAAATGTATATACATAATTCTTCAACTGCAATTTCTCTGTCGAAATGAAATAATTGTTTGACAACGATATGGGTAACTCTTGAGATAGATCATTATTTTTGGCTCAAAATATGTACATGATGAACTGTGAGCAACATAAAGAATTTAATAGAGTAAACAAAACAGTCATTAGGCATATGTCACAAGGTTCTAGTGACATTTTTTTCCCTCTCCCCTGACCTTTTCTTGTGTTTTTACCAACACATCAATGAAAATAAATGAAAAAAACGTTACTGCCAAGATCAAATCAACATGGGACAAGATAAATCAAACTCAGAATACATGTTAAAAGATATACACACGTAAGAATGTGTAACAATCTAAACTTTATATTATAAACAAATTATATATCTCTCTCTATATATATATTATTTTTTTTTTGCAGCGGTTTTGTACATTATCTACTTATAATAAATCAACCTCTCTTAAAGTCATTGACCAAAAGTTCGAGCTTTTTATCATTTCAATTCTGTATTCTGCTTTGAATATTGAAGAAATACTGACTAGCAAACATTCTCAAGTCTTTCTTCCTCAAAACGAACATGTCAGTTCAATATGAACAAAACGGAAATATGACAATACCAAAATCGCAGTAAAGAAAAAGCACATCTAGGTGATTATGCATTCGATTTTCTAAAGTGAACTAAGTATTGATTCCAGCTTCCCAATAAAATGTCAGTTTGGTCCATAAGCCAGCATGTTTGAATACTGTAGCATAGGTTTTTTGATACATTTTAATTTTAAAAGCAAAATTATGGCTAATAAATTATGCGCTGTTTGTCTATTGTATCTTCCTTGACATGACAAAATGAAAATATAGAACAAATAATTCCATGGAACGTGTCCTGGCGCTTTTCTTCTTTGTGCTAGCCCCCCCCCCCTCCCCACCCATCCCGCCACCCCCCTACATACACACATACACACATTCGAACCTGGCTCCGCCCGTGAATATCACCCCACTGATTGTAGTGACATTTCAAAGAGCCTCAATTTCCTACACTGCCGTGGGTACTTACTATAATTACTGCGCTATGCCACCCAAATCTTTGGAGAAAACATAATGCGGAACAACTGCTGCACTTTGAAGTCTTTACCATCGCATTAGCAATGAACGGATCATCTCAAAACATTCGCCAGGAACCTTTTTTTAGTTCCTGACGTGTTTCTTGAGCTTGAAGAAAATCTGCCATCGTGTAAGGACCATTGCTGGCTGTCAAATCGTCTATCATCTTGAGCAATTTATCAAGTTGTTTGTGTTTGATGGTTTCATCTCTTGTCTTGTTGTCAAACAGCACAACCCTCTCACCACATTCCTGAAATAGTTCACGAAAAATACCTGACTGACCTTGACACCACTGCTCAAATGACATGCCCAGCTCGGCCATATCGAATAGGTCACCGAAAGTCATAAGTAGCACAGCATGCTTGGTGAATGAAGCGTCGCCAAAAATGTTTTTGAGCATTTTAGACACGGACTGATCCTCCCTGGTAATTCGATGGGCGCCACGTATAACTAATAGTATAACATCAAAACCTTTTGGCTTATTGGACATGGCTGTCTCTATGGCATCTACAAACAGCCGAATACCACTTGCATGGAACAAAGGCGGAGTGTCCGCTTGGGTGACAGAGAGACCAGTGTTATTGCTTTTAAATGCCCCTGTCAACATTATAGAGTTGCCTGTTGCACTCTTTCCACATCCAGTTTTGCCCACCAAAAGAATGTTAATTTCCTTCCTGGTTGCCAGAAGTAACTGGTGAGTGAAAGAAACGATGGAATAAAGATGAATAAATTT
This sequence comes from Onchidella celtica, assembly GCA_963931925.1. Taxonomy (NCBI): domain Eukaryota; kingdom Metazoa; phylum Mollusca; class Gastropoda; order Systellommatophora; family Onchidiidae; genus Onchidella; species Onchidella celtica. Next base: position 2,158,576 of record OZ007583.1, on the reverse strand, counting down.
GTAAAATATAGTGATTGAATGAATAAATGAATGAACGAGAAAATCATTGGACAAGCTAATGAGACAGTGAACGAAGACATGAATGAAACTAACTCATTAAAGGGATAAAACAGTCAAGCAATGGTTGAAAGAGTCATCCTGTGAATGCACAATGAAGTGAAATTTATAGCTGTACAGTGACTGAATATGTCTGTGAATGAATGTACAAATAAATACACAAATAGGTGAGTGAGTGAAAGAGTGAGAAAGGACGTACCTAACTGACTGATTAAAATTATTTATCCATTCACTCTCACTGAGGTCTCAAGGTTTCTCCACCCGTGACGTAGCAGCTGAAATGTTGAACGTCCTGAATCAAGGTTTCTCCACCCAAGTATCGATATAATGTGTTGTTTGATATTCGATTATACTCGATAATATTTCTCCTTTTCGACATAAGTGAACACGGTGTTCGTGTCAACACGTGAAACAAAAATATTATTGTAAGCGCTGTGTAAAGGTCGGTGAACTTTGGAACTGTGTATACCACATATATTGAAATGTCATTAATTTTTATTGCCTTTCAGAAAATAATAATTTATGTAGTTTTCATGTTTCCTCCTATAATAACATCAGAATAAATATTTTTAAAACATGACCTATGAACCTACAATTTTCCCTGCGTAAAATGGAATATACAAACTCTGAAATGGCTGCGCAAAATGAAACGAAAACTTGACGTTGCGAAAGGGTTAATGTGGCCACATATAAATAACTACTGAAAAATGGTTTATAATATGTGACCGTCCCCTGCCCGTAACACAGAGGGAAACTGTTTGGTATTCATTCACATTCACTTATTCTTGAGATATAATAAATATTCGATACGATGATTTGGGTGGAGAAACCTTACTACAGTATTTTTGATGACGCAACCGAGAACAATGGACGGGTGGAGAAACCTTATGCACCCCTTTCACCCACACACTCATTCACTCACTCACAACTTCCTGTTCTTGCCCCGGCTACTCCTCGTCCCACCACCCCAACCCCCCCCCCCCCCCCACCCCTCCAAGCCTCCCGATTTAGTGGTTGTCACAAATCCCAGACTGGGAGATGCAATATTATTAACAGGACAACAATCACGAACGAACAAGTATACACTTAACAGAACAACCCATCAGAATCACACATTTATTATACATAAAGATAGCGATAACGTGCAATTACATACATTATATTATATTAATTACGTTACTGCCGTCCCACGGCCTTATTCCCACATGCACTCTTCCTCGGGTCCACAACCCGGTAGTTACTTTCTAAAGACACTTCGGTCTCAGCTTCTCCTCTCCATGTTTTAATAGCAAGCACCTTAATAGTTCACTGGCACCGCCGTCTTAGCATTCCAATAGCCCATCAACATGGCAATAACACATTAGCATTTCAAATAGTACATCAACATGGCAATAGCACATTAGCATTCAATAGCACATTCACATCAAAGATACATCCCTGTCTGTGGCCAGACTGCCACGACTCATGTGCCTCTACTGTCCTGCACCGACAGCTCACTCTCTCGGCCTATGTGTGGCCTTCGGCCCTATGCTGGCCTATCCCCTGTGCTCACCGACGCGGCTCTTCGGCCCGTCCCCGACACCTACAAGAATAACATTACATTGGTATAATAATCCCATACCACTTCTATTCACTTCACCCCTCTTTACATCTCATGAAGCGTACACACAATAGTTCACATTTCACTCACCACATCTTACGGTAACACACCTCCTCCATAGTACACAATACTCACTCACGCTACAAATCCATGAACTCAACTTTCATATATCGCTCATGGCGCACATTGCTATATACAGTATCAAGGACTTCCACATTCCTCACATATACTTATTTACATCATGGTCGTAGACGAATATAATAAATCAATCATAATTATCAATCAACGTTCCACCTACCAGTCATCACTGGAAAAAACTCTCTCATTAGTCTTCCGATTGCTCCCCTTATGTTCGCCCTCGGGGCTTTCTCTTGCGTCCGCTCTTTAGGACGTTCTAACTTGCAGTGATAGTACTACAGCGCTATCGCCTCATTCAGACGCCCCCACCACTCACAACATGCACGCTTTCCTTACCCCGTGGCCCGTGGGTTAACTTTATTCAAACTCTCTCTCGTAACTACTGATCCTCGCTCACTCGCCCGTGACAATGGTCAAGATCCAGTCTGTTGGTGTAAGATGTAGGAGGACAAGGACAGAACTGACTGGTCAGTTGTCTATATTAGGCAGGTTGCTAAGTTATCATGTATTGGATGGGCAGTTGTGTTGTGGCCTTTATTTTGTCCTGTAAATTACCGCAATATTCTGATTTATTTAGCAGTTTTCAGAACTTCACAGAAAGCTACACAAGAGTTTGCTCAAAAGTAACTTAGCAAACTCAGACATAATGGCCGTGTTTTACTACCGACATAATTATCGTATTAATTAGATTTAAACCGCTTTTATACCAAAATATGTTTCCTGAAAATAGATTTATCCTTGTGTGAGTTTATGTTATTTGATCATTTGCCGATTGAGTCTGGCAGTTCTACAGTTATTTTCACAGTTCTCTCCCCTATATATTTAACACGATTCTAACTATCCACCTGTTGTCTACTCTGCCCTCCCTACATATAAGGCGTCCAGCACAAAAGAAGAAGACAAGACAAGACAGAAAACAATGCGAAAGAAACAAAAAATCAAGATTAGAGGGCTAACAGACTTAGGCTGAGCCTGTCACGAGTGGAGTGAGTGCAATTAAGGGGATTGCTACAGAGCGGGTGTAGAGTAAGAAGGACTCACAGTAGGCAGCAAGTTAAGCGTGCTGTTGTGAGTAGTGGGGGGGGGGTTCTGAAGGAGGCGAAAGCGCTGTATAACTATCACTGCAAGTTAGAAGGTCCGACGGAGCGGACCTGTGAATAAGAGCCCATCGGGCGGACATAAAAGGAAGCAGTCGAGAAGACTAGTGAGAGTCTTTCCAGTAATGACTGGTATGTAGAACGTTGATTGATTATTATGATTGATGTATTATATTATATTCGTCTATTACCATGATGTGAATAAGTATATGTGAGGAATGTGGAAGTCCTTGATATTGGATATAGCAATGTGCGCCATGAGCGATAGATGAAAGTGAGTTCATGGATTTGTAGCGCGAGTGAGTAGTGTGTACTCCGATGGAAGTGTGTTACCGTAAGATGTGTGGTGAGTGAAAGGTGAACTAGTGTGTGTACGCTTCATGGATTGTAAGGAGAGGTGGAGTGAATAGAAATGGTAGGGTATTATACCAATGTAATGTTATTCTTGTAGGTGTCGGGGACGGGCCGAAGAGCCACCTCGATGAGCACAGGGGATAGGCCAGCATAGGGCCGGAGGCCACACAGAGGCCAGAAGTGAGGCTGTCAGTGTAGGACAGTAGAGGCACATAAAGTCGTGGCAGTCAGGCCACGGACAGGGACGTAGATATGAGAGTGAATGAGATACTATATTGTTGCCATGTTGATAGGCTAGTGAACTGATACTATGTTGTTGCCATGTTGATGGCTATGGAAATAATAATGTGTTATTGCCCTGTGGAGATGCGAGTGGAATATTAAGGTGTATGACAATAGAAAGGTGATATTGAGAGACGGCGGTGCCAGTGAATTACTAATGTACTATTAAGACCCTGAGGGGAGAGGCTGAGGCCGAAGGGCCTTTAGGAGTAACTACCGGATTGTGGATCCGAGGGAGAGTGTGTGTGAGAGTGAGGCCGTTGTACGGCAGTTCATTTCAATAATATAATGTATGTAATTGCGCTATTATATGTATAATTAGGTTTAATAAATGTGTGAGTCTGATGGATTGTTCTGTTAAGTGTTAACTTGTTTGTTCGTGATTGTTGTCCTGTCATAACTTATTACATCTCCCAGTCTGGGATTTGTGACACTGGGGGCTCGTCCTGTTTGCCTGTGGTCATTTTGACATTGTGTATTCGTTATATCTAGTTGTTTTTCTGTTGTGCTAGGAATTCATACTGTTGTCTTTGTTCGTGGGATGAATGGAAATTTCATGATGATATGATTTATGTATGTTTATGAATAATAATATGTATTGATGCATGTATTGCTATGAATAGGTATTAATGTGTATTTAAACTTTCCAGAGTGTGTGCTTGCAGCCTGAGGAGACGAGCAGCCAGAGCCCCGATTAAAGGGAGGAGTTTTACTCAAAATTTCAAAAATTGAAAGTTGAGTGAAGATTTTGTACCCTGGATTGTGGGCTGTTCCTTTAATCTGCCTTTTTCCCTGTTTTTGCTGTTTTTGTTGTCGTTATAGATTATATGGGCGGTGGCGCGGGTTTGCTGTGGTGAGCGTAGTTTATCCTCTTCGGGAGGTGGGCTAAATTTGGAACTTCGTTCATCACAGTGAACAGTTCTGTAGGGACCTGTATTTTTGTTTAGATTGTAGCGTCGATATCTTCTCTGTTCCCCAGGAAGACGTATTCTCTTGTCCCTCTTTCTACCTATCTATAGATACGTTCTTTTTTTTCAGACTCTGTTCTCGTTCGTACCGTGTTGTGTAATAGGCGTAGTAGGTTGCATTTTTTTTTCCATTATAGTTTTTTTTTGTAGAAGCTTTGTCCTAGTCTGGTTCGTTGTCCTTGACGTACTTGTGGTCCTTCTATTGTATTTCTTCATTCTTGTCATTTCTATTTTCTTTTATAATTAATAGTGCTATGCATTTTATAGATATGGAATTAGTTGTGCTGTAAAGGTAAATTTCTGAATTGTATTTGGGACAATTGGGTATTGTTATATCTGGTGTGATCTCAGGTCTCTGGTCGTATCGTTAGTGATCATACCGACAGGTTGGTCCTTTTATAATACATACCATAACCATAAATCTGTGAAATGGCGGAACTCCAACAACTAATGAAGTTGGGTAAGGAACTTGGCCTGGAGGGAGAGGAGCTACGCGGCTGGATTAAAGAACAGCAGGCGGATTTGCGCGATGAGCGTGCTAAGGATAGAGAGCGTCAACAAGAAAAAGAGGCTCAAGAGCGACAGAGAGAAGAGGAAAGGGAGTTTAAGCAACAGGAAAGAGAGGCTAAGGTTAAGCAACAGGAGTTAGAGGCTCAGCAAGAGGAAAGAGAGTTTAAGTTAAAGGAGTTAGAGGCTCAGCAACAGGAAAGGGAGTTTAAGTTAAAGGAGTTGCATCAGCAACAGGAGAAACAGGCTCAGGAGAGGGAGTTAAAGTTAAAGGAGATAGAAGCTCAAGAGCGGGAGACAGACGCGCGAGTAAGAATCGCGGAATTAGAACTCAAAAAGAATGCGCCAACAGAAACAGTTGAGCGGCAGGTGCACAATAAAGGTGGCGTTAGGATTAAGCTCCCTACGTTCGACGACCGGAAGGATGACATAGACGCCTTCCTTTACAGGTTCGAACTGAACGCACAATTGCAATGGGGGGAAAATAAGGAATTATGGGCCACGTACCTGGCGTCGCTATTGCAGGGGCGAGCGTTAACCTACTTTAAAGAGCTACAGCGCGAAGACGTGCAAGATTACGATAAGCTGAAGGCTTTGCTGCTTCGCCGATTTGCGCGTACCGAGGAATATTTCCGGGAGCAGTTTAGGCGAGCACGTGCAGATACCAGGGAGGACTTTGCTGCCTTCGTCGCGAGACTAACTGAGTATTTCGCGAACTGGGTAGACTTGGCGCACGTGGGCACGGATTTCGCAAAACTGAAAGACTTAATGATCCGTGACCAGCTGTACGCGTCGTGCCACAAAGATCTGGTGGCTTTCCTGAAAGAGAACGAACCCGCGACGGTGCAGGAGGCGTCTAAGTTGGCGGAGGCATACCGTACGGCGCATCCGTCCAAACCAGTCGCCAGGGCGTACGTCCAAGATGCTGGGTACGTCGCCGTTGTCGAGGGGTCGCCGGCAGGACTTAGGGACAGGTCGCGTCAGCGTGGTGTCTATAGCGGGCAAGCCCAGGGGCAGCGTAGGGGCTATCACCAATCACCGGCATATGGATCCGATAAGTTTGACCGAGCAGGAGGGCTAGGTCGCGGTAATGGCCGGGGGCGAATTGTGACCTTTGCCGATGACCGACGGCATAGGGACTCTAGTTCCGGTCGCGAGGGGTCACGGGGACCCAAGCCTAGTACAGCACAGGGAGCGGAGTGTTGGACTGGCGGACGCGTGGGTCACTTTTCGCGCGAGTGTAGGGCCGCGAAGTGTTGGAACTGCGGCAGAGCGGATCACATCAGCGTGAACTGCCCTGCAGGTAGGATAGCGGCGAACGTGGACAGTAGCTCCAGTCCATGTTCCCCAAATAAATTTCATCATGCGGCTGCGTGTGTTACATCGGACAACGGAGGCGGACAGTATTCTAAGTGTCCCAGTTGTGAGAAGTTATTATCTTCCGGTGTTTTACCTTGTGGGAGAAAGATCCCCGTTATAAATTCATGTCATACAGGAGGTGGTCTTAGGGTTTATCCGGGGTTTGTTGGGGACGAACCGGTCTCGGTTTTACGAGATACAGGATCTACCGTTGTGGGAGTGCATAGGGATTGCATTCGGGATTCATAGCTTACAGGTGAGACTGTCCCGTGCATCCAATTTTCGGGGGCCATTGAGAAATTACCCATGGCAAGAATAATGATAGATACACCTTTCCTTAGCGGGGAAGTCGAAGCAGTCGTTGGTTGTTTTCCAGGCGCCCAGCTCATCATTGGGAATGTATCACGGGTGGTTTCCCCTTCCGATGAGAACGTGCAAGCATGGTCGCAATCAAAAGGTATTGACTTTTGCGCCGCGGTCGAAACACGTCGACGGGTAGCTGATAAAGATAAGATTAGACCTTTGGCGACGCCAGCGGTCAACCTAGATATCACGCCAGAGCGCTTGGCGAGATTACAAAGGGAGGACCCATCATTAAACCCATGTTTTGGGGAAGCGCGAACCGAGAAAACGAGGAGATATAAGAACGGCTCGTCTTCTTTTTTTGTCCAGGGGGGCATTCTGTTCCGTATGTACGTCACAGTGGCTTCCGTTCAAAAGCAGGTCGTCGTGCCACGGTCGTTAATTGCTACAGTATTGCGTCTGGCCCATGATGTTCCATTAGCGGGTCATATGGGAAGTACTAGAACCAAGCAGAGAGTTCTGAAAGATTTTTATTGGCCGTCAGTATACAGAGATGTACGTTTATATTGTAAGACGTGCAGTGCGTGCCAAAAGACGACGCATAAGGGTCGTTCATCCCAGGCTCCTCGTCAAAAGACCCCCACGGTTTCGGAACCGTTTAAAAAGGTTTCAGTACCTTGTTGATTTAAGAGAAAGACTATCTGCAGCGCGCACTATAGCAGAAGAAGCGTCTGGTATCGCTTCGAAAAGAGCAAAAGACTATAAAGATAGAGGTTCCAAACTGAGAATTTTTAAGCCAGGAGACAAGGTTCTGTTGTTGTTACCTACGGACCATAATAAGTTATTGATGACATGGAAAGGCCCTTATGTTATTGAGCGAGTTGTTTCAAAGGTAGATTACGCTATCCACATTGATGGAGCGAGTAAGGTTTTCCATGTTAACATGCTACAGAGATTTTATGAGAGACCACAGTATCTGTGTGCACAGACAAGACCAGAGGAGACTGTCTTCTCTATTGCTTGTACGGGGGTCGTAGACCAGTCGGACTGTGACGTAAGCGACACCGAGGCGCAGGAAGAGTTGCAAATTCAATTGCCGGAGTTAACTCCGACACAAGGTTACAGGGACGTAAAAATTAACCCTGACCTTACGAGTTCAAGGAGTAGGGAACTTGAGACCCTGTTAGCGTCATTCCCGGATGTTGTTACGGATTTGCCGGGTCGCACTACGGTGATCCAGCACCAAATAAAGTTGACTTCGGATAAGCCAGTATTTCTTAGACCGTATCCGCTGCCTTTTTCTTCGAGAGATAGAGTCATAAAGGAAGTTGAGTCAATGTTGAAGTTAGATGTGATAGAACCATCAACATCGCCGTATTCATCACCCATCGTCCTCGTGAAAAAACTTGATGGATCGGTGCGGTTCTGTATTGATTTTCGAAGATTGAACACTATTACGGTAGGCGATAGGGAGCCTATTCCGTTTCAGGAGGAATTAATAGCTTCATTGGCCGGGTCCACGTGGTTTTCCAAGATAGATTTGACGAAAGGGTATTGGGAAATCCCGCTTACTGAGGAGTCTAAACAATACACGGCGTTCCAAACGCCCATTGGATTATTCCAATTTAAGGTCATGCCATTTGGGTTGGTAAACGCGCCAGCGACGTTTGCACGATTAATGAGATTAGTGTTGAAGGACATACCTAATGTCGTGTCATTCTTTGACGATATAGCATGCCATACGTCGACATGGTCTGAGCATATTCAGACACTAACAGTAATTTTTAAACGATTACGTCATTTTGGGTTAACTGCTAAACCCGCAAAGATGGATTTGGCATGTCCAGAGATAATATTCTTAGGACATATTGTGGGTAGAGGTGTTCAGAGACCTGAAGTAACAAAAATTGACAAGTTAGCAGGGTTGCAAATCCCAAAAACAAAGAAACAAGTCAGAAGCTTAGTGGGAATTTTAAATTATTACAGAAAGTTCATTCCAAATTTTTCCTCCTTGTCATCTTCTCTTACTGACCTTACTAAGAAGGGACAACCCGATAAGGTCCAGTGGACGGCTGAATGTCAGACAGCATTTGATAATTTGGTGACAGCATTATCATCGTCACCCATTCTGATATTACCCGATTTTCGATCTAATTTTATCCTCAGAACGGATGCGTCGGACTCTGGTGTCGGCGCTTGTCTTCTACAGGAGAAGAACGAATGTCTCCATCCTGTATGTTATGTCGGTAGGAAGTTATTGCAGAGAGAAAGAAAGTATTCTGTGATAGAGCGTGAGTGTCTTGCCATTGTCTGGTCCGTCCAGAAACTAGAACGTTATCTCATGGGACGAGAATTTTGTATCCAGACAGACCACAAGCCACTGACATTTTTGTCGAAGAATCGTTCGTCCAGCCCACGCTTGTCTAGATGGGCATTGGCTTTACAGCCGTATACCTTCGTTGTTCAACCAATTCCAGGAACCAGCAATCATATCGCCGACTACCTTAGTCGAGCCTAGGGGAAGAGTTCAGCAGCTTATACATCGGAGGACAGGAACATTGACAGGATCTGTGTGAGTGGGTCGACTTTGGAGTATTGACGTTGTAAATGTGATATGAGGGGTGGTTGATGGGTTGAATGGTTTTTGATTCTGTGTTGGGTATTGTGATTAGTTGGCTATTCATGATGTGACACATATATGCATATTGCAGACCATATTGATCCCCATGTTTTCCCCTGATTGCGGTATTCTATGTGCTGGGGGAACTGCTAGGTCATTTTTTTTAGTGTAGGTATTGCTCACGCTCACTCGTTGACAGTCATCTTGATGCGATTTGAAATTAATTGCATTAATTTTTTTGGGGTGGGGGATGATGTCACGAGTGGAGTGAGTGCAATTAAGGGGATTGCTACAGAGCGGGTGTAGAGTAAGAAGGACTCACAGTAGGCAGCAAGTTAAGCGTGCTGTTGTGAGTAGTGGGGGGGGGGGGGTCTGAAGGAGGCGAAAGCGCTGTATAACTATCACTGCAAGTTAGAAGGTCCGACGGAGCGGACCTGTGAATAAGAGCCCATCGGGCGGACATAAAAGGAAGCAGTCGAGAAGACTAGTGAGAGTCTTTCCAGTAATGACTGGTATGTAGAACGTTGATTGATTATTATGATTGATGTATTATATTATATTCGTCTATTACCATGATGTGAATAAGTATATGTGAGGAATGTGGAAGTCCTTGATATTGGATATAGCAATGTGCGCCATGAGCGATAGATGAAAGTGAGTTCATGGATTTGTAGCGCGAGTGAGTAGTGTGTACTCCGATGGAAGTGTGTTACCGTAAGATGTGTGGTGAGTGAAAGGTGAACTAGTGTGTGTACGCTTCATGGATTGTAAGGAGAGGTGGAGTGAATAGAAATGGTAGGGTATTATACCAATGTAATGTTATTCTTGTAGGTGTCGGGGACGGGCCGAAGAGCCACCTCGATGAGCACAGGGGATAGGCCAGCATAGGGCCGGAGGCCACACAGAGGCCAGAAGTGAGGCTGTCAGTGTAGGACAGTAGAGGCACATAAAGTCGTGGCAGTCAGGCCACGGACAGGGACGTAGATATGAGAGTGAATGAGATACTATATTGTTGCCATGTTGATAGGCTAGTGAACTGATACTATGTTGTTGCCATGTTGATGGCTATGGAAATAATAATGTGTTATTGCCCTGTGGAGATGCGAGTGGAATATTAAGGTGTATGACAATAGAAAGGTGATATTGAGAGACGGCGGTGCCAGTGAATTACTAATGTACTATTAAGACCCTGAGGGGAGAGGCTGAGGCCGAAGGGCCTTTAGGAGTAACTACCGGATTGTGGATCCGAGGGAGAGTGTGTGTGAGAGTGAGGCCGTTGTACGGCAGTTCATTTCAATAATATAATGTATGTAATTGCGCTATTATATGTATAATTAGGTTTAATAAATGTGTGAGTCTGATGGATTGTTCTGTTAAGTGTTAACTTGTTTGTTCGTGATTGTTGTCCTGTCATAACTTATTACATCTCCCAGTCTGGGATTTGTGACAGAGCCCCCCCCCCCCCCAAGAAACCCAAAGAACTGTCAATATTGACGCAAAAACGTCCCGTATAGAGACATATTGGTTTTGCTGTTCCTTCCATGGATTTATGTACAAAAGATCATCTGTACTCTGGTGTCAGTGTTTGTGAGTCCATAATACATTCAACTGGAGGTAGTTGTGTGTATTGATGATGTAGAGTAAAGCCGTCACCATTACCATCCACTACGGCAACAACGTCAGATGGTGTTTGAAATTGGTCATCAAGTATTGTGTCAAGAGTTCTCTTACCTGATGTCGGATGTTCTCCCGATCCAGTCGTAACTTCTGGATTTTATCTGTAAGAAAAGAGAAGTCGAAACTCAGAATTCAAATATTTGTATGGCTTTCAGACAACTTACATGTGCGTAAAAGTTACCACCGACACCAGGAATTGATAATCTCATTTATTCCAGTATATCATGCCATATTGTCAATTATTTTTGTAAGTAGAATAGAGAAGAATAGAGTGAAATAGAATAGTGTGAAGAGCTCAGACTTTGGAGAAGTAAGACATGTGAGTACACCAGGTGTTAATGAATACAAAAATAATAGTACATCACTGAACTTCCTTATGTGGAAGAACCCTTGGGAGATGATCGTTCACATTATTTAAACGCATTAGTTATTTGCATTAGACCTTTTGGAAGAGAGGTTGGTGTGGAGAAGGGCATATGAAGGAAAAACAAAACTGGGTTGCACAAAGAATACAAGGAATATCATCAGCCTTCACGGAACTTTTGTCCCAGTATGTTCTCTCTGGGTAAGATTTCGGCGCTGGCAAATGTGAGAGGGCATTACGGGTTTGGCTTCATTGATAGCGTCTGGGCTCCGCATCATGTTCACTGGTTCTCTGGCTCAGTCAAGTGGCAACGTTACTGTGATGGTTCATGCTTCACCGTCCCAGCCTTTAGTCTTGAGAAACACAGCCAGCATGGAAAGTGGCGCAGACGAATATTGTGAGCATAATATTGCGTGCCAAATCGTTTTCGAGATCAGAATTAATTGAATATAACAGCAGATGTAACCCTTACAATGGGCCTTTTATTCTAAATGATTCAGGCACTCTGCTACATTGTTCTGGCATGTACTTGATTTATATTAGACTATTTACTTAGGGCATATGACTGATCTCAAACCTCAATCGCCAGAAAAGTGATGCACTCAGGACTTCTTCAAAGAACAAGATATTGTGGATGAGTTGGCAGAAGTAACGCTGATTTCCATACTTTTTTTTTTTTTTACTTTACTTGTTTTATGCTTGTTCGAAATGTTTTTTCCATCACATATTTCTCCTGAGTGGAACATTCCAGAATGTCGGAAACCAATCCAGAGCAAAGCCTTTTTGACAGCTGGACTGCTAAAGAACACATTTGAGATAAACGGAAAAGATCGATATTTAAAATTAAATAACTTCGACACCATCATTTATTTCATGCTCAGAGTGAAATGTTAAAAAACTCCATCTTGAGTTTCTCATTCATGTGTAAAAAAGAATTCCTTAAATGTAACCTTTTCCGTACGGTCCGTACGTCGTAGTAAATGTTCTTACCATACTGTCCCGTATGGAGAAAAATGCAGGTTATGCCTATCCTTACGTCCTGTGAACAATTGTTACCACACTCAAATAAGTGTAGAATAACACGCTTTCAGTCGGTCTATCCCTCGTGATCACAAATACTATCCAATGCAGCTTCCATGGGGACCCGGGTGATCACTTTTTGTCAAAAGAAACGTTATGTGGGATGTTTATTCTCTAAATTTAAAATGCGTGTATCACATTGGACCGACCACCGTGACAGCGCTAGAATAAGGTGCTTGCCTATAGTTTTCTTTCGGCTTCTCCCTGAATGGAAACAAGGTGTAAATTGTAGTTTCTAGAATGTATAAAATCCTTTCAAAAAGATGATTATACTCCAGCGAACTTCAAACGATGTTCTGTAATGCCCCCACCCCACCTCCACCTGCAACAATCAGGTAAGTTTTATTACCTAAGGCAGCTTTCTGCCAGTACAGGAAAAGTCTCGGTGATGCCTATTTTTTCAATAACATACCTTATAATACCCGGCCCTCACCTTTTTGTTTTTTGGCACCGGGTAACAAATTGTTAAGTATTGTATTATTTTGTTCGAAATTATTTTGCGGGATGAGACCTATCGTTGTCATTTGCTCGTGAGCACAGCATAGTAAGAAAGCCACATTATTTTTTTTACCTATAGTTATTACCGGTTTTCAAGAGCTGACTATAAATGCCGTGCTAGGCCACGGGTTGAATTCAGAGTTTTTTTTAATCTAGTCATAGTGAAGTGTCCTTGAGCTGTTCTCGTGAGCAACATGTTTTGTAGGTAAACTAGGGATGACAGAGCAGCTTGAGTCCGTGATTTAATAGCATTGTTAGAGGGTGTGAGGTGGTTGTAATTGACTGTTGACATTCACTAGTTCGTGAAAGCGCGAGTTAATTTTTTGTGCAGAGTCATTTAATATTTTGGATTTAATTTTGATTAACCTATTTAGAAGACAACCTTGTCTGTCTTAGTGCAAGGCGAGATGAGCTCGCATAGCTGCACCAATCAAATCCAAGGATTTGGACGGTAGTTGCAGGTAGCTAGATATTATAAAAGTCAGCCCATAACCTCTGTCCACCATCACATGCAGAAAAGTATCCTTTTGCGAAGTGGTCGGCTTGTTCGAGCCAGATCGAAACAAAGACGCAGTAGAGCAGTCCATCTATATGAGGAGCCTAGAAATGACGAGCTCCAGCTAATAGCTACCCGGACTTTGTCCACCATCCAACGCTCTTGTTGATATTCTCTGGTTCTTGATAGCCAGGGAAAATGGTATGCATTTACTTGTATGTCAGAATTCAGCTGTTACCAGCAGTATGGGAATCTACTCCTAGAGTCACCGCCAGGCAGTGCCAGTATTATAATATATGACATGAGCCATTGCAATTGATTTGGCGTGTGCTGAGACAGTGAAGACTATAATTTGTATTAAATATCCTATGAGTCATTAGTTATATTATTTTGATTCAGTAGTAGGATCTTTTTGTCCATTCTAAAATTATATTGTTTTTGCAGTTACCCTGAAAGTCATTTTATGTTACCTTTATTTAGCTATCTCAATACATTATTGTGGGCCTACAGGCCTGGCAAAACTATTTCATTTGATTTGTTTAATTAATTCCAGTACGAAAGTTTAGTGTGTTCGCCGAGTGTGAGTTTTCCTCTTGAATTGCAGTCGTTTGACATAAACCACATTCGCAACACCCGTCGTAATGCAACAATGAGTCAAAGTCAGTTGAACGACACTATTACGGTGCCGTCCAATAAGTAAAGTCGGAGAAAACACAGTATGACCGTAATACAGAAAAAGTCTTTGGGGGCCAGGACTAAAGTAATGCAGGTCCAATATTTCTATAAGACGAGAGCGACAATGAGAAGGATAAGAACATGAATCAATGTCAGTTTATCCTATTCCTATCCGCATAATAAATTGAACAAAACGAACTTCAAAGGCGGTAAAGGGGCTGTCTGGTCCATGAGAAAGACAATCACAGACAGGACAGTGGAAGACGGAAAGAGTCAAATGGTGAAACCAAAGTCCAATGATTCCCAGAAATGCAAACGTTTCTGATTTGGGTGCTAATGATTACAAAGGATGTTTTCGGGAACAAATACATAAAATAAAAATTAAAAATAATAAGCAGTAAATAACATTCCTGTCGCTGTCCGCGCTTTGAGCGTTCAACCGATGAACTATGGTTGGGGAAACTGTTCTTCAAGCTTTTCAGAATTGAGTGGGAAACATAAAATGTAGGACGCGAGGACCATTTGAATGACGTGTCCTTTCCAATGAAAGGCTTTAAAATAGGTGACAGTGAAAGAATTTCCTGATTTCTTCATGTAATATTCATCAACAGCCTCACATGCGTGTTACATGTTGTTCCTTTGGAGATTGAGTTGCACCGCTGAAGCTCTATCAACTTTCATGACCATCTTGTCAGCACTGCATATTTTCGTCACTATGTGCCACTCACTGTCCTACTCGCCAAATTATACATGTACATTAAAATAGGCTTCACATTCAAGTCAGTTCTTCAACACTCATTTGGTCGTGCGGGCGAAGGCTGCACTCACTACCTACAGTGCTCTATAAATAGCTTCAGTCATAATGTTCTAACTGTTCCTTCAAAACCTTGGAAAAGAGAGGATTTACGTACGGTGTTTTATCAAACTGTAACAGCTGAGGTTGATTGTAACACGTTATAGTATGGGGGAGTTTTGATCTAACTACAGCCCTTTAGAAAACGAAACTATTGCAGCTGTAGAAAAATAAACACGAGATCCGACAATCGATTAAATAATACTAAAGTTTAATAATTGTGTACTGAACAATAAAATACTAGGAAGGCACCAGAGAACACCTAACAACTAAATATCCTATGTCACACGAGGAAACGCACAAGTGCTGAAAACTCACTTACTCACCGACCAACCACTTACATGGGTCTATATATATATATATTTCTATAGAAACCTCCCGAAATTAATCTAACCTCTGCCCTCGCCCGAAACACACAAACTAATTAACCACGTATCAATATGTGACGAGGTTACATCACTCAAGGTCAAATCTGGCGTAAACATCTACATCTACGACTTTTCGAATGTTCAGGAACATACTAATATTTACGAAAAGGGTCAAATCACCCAACAACAACCGAGGGAGGAAAAAAACTACTCACAAGAAAGAGAAAGTCAGGTCACTAAGTACACGCTGGGCCAATGTCAACAATAAAAAGAAAAAAAGAAGTGAACACATGCCCAGTCACCAGTATGACGAGCAAAACGGGGGAGGGAAAGGGGTAGCTTGCAGATACTACACAAACAATACACTTTCGGTAGGAGCAGAAGTGAAAACTTCAAGTGGTCGATTTCGATTACATTATATTTTATAAGAGGCATAAAATGAAGAGATTTATATAATTATTTTGTTACGTACAGGGACCAAAAAATTAAACAATACAAATAAGAAGTAATCATCTGTTCATATTACAGACATTTCTATAGATACCGGTAATTTCCGTAAAAAACTAAGTCCCACATCAAAAACTAAACCCAGCAGCGTTGGCAGAATGTTGCCCAGTCGATATTGATGATAGTCCTGGAAATCGCCCATAAAGATGACCCGGTTACAGATCGACCACAGTAAACCAGTCCTGTACCTGGTGTTAAGATGTTTCACACTTTTTTTGTGTGTGTTCGCAACAAAGAATGAGCGGCTTGGTCGTCCGATGCCACCCTACTTTGTTCTCATCGCCCCGTACTACACATACCACAGAAATTTGATCTCCTCAAAAACCATTATTGCTTGCGTTTCATGAGGGGTTTGGTGGGTGTGACAGTGGGGTCATGTCTTCAACTTGTGTCCCCCATGTATATGTTGGGAAACTTGATGACGACGACGTGATTGTTTCACTCTTTACTGTATCTGTTGCATGGGAACATTTTTTACCACGACATACGGACGCGTTGGATTTAGTAAATCTCTTCTTTGTTAGTCTGGTAATATTTGTGCCCACAACGTACGGTAAGGGGTACCGAAAAGTAAGCGTCAATAAAACCCGCTAAACAAACAATCATGCAATTTTATAGCATCAGACGAATCCTCTGATGAAACTTGAAGAATATTATGGAGTTTCAATACCATGCTGTCAATGGTATATTTTATATTGAATTTTTAAAGGGCTGTGGGAACATTTTGTTACCACGACGTACCTTCAATTAAAACTTCTTATGTTTTTCTTCCACCCCTAAATCATCCAGACCTTGATTTCTTAAGTAAACAAACATTTCACCATGTCTACTCACGCGATTTTTCCATAGTATTTTCTCAGAACAGAGATTCCTTCGTCATGTGCGCTTTCGTTTGAACGTTCCCCAGTTTATGTACATAACTGTTCATGACTTTCTTGATCTGTGTTTTGTTGTCTTTCTTTGATGGTTTTCTTACACTGTCTGTCTTTGTTCTCTGGTGCTGTCTTTTGGGGTGTCTGTGCCAATGTGCCTTGCAGGAAGTGGGTGATCTTCTCGTCACCATTATCAAACCAATCCTGGTGCATACACCTCTTTACCGCCCGAATATTCATTGCAGTCTCATTGACAACAGACTGAAAATTGTCGCACATTTCCATATAGTAATAGGTATATTATTTCTGGCATCATATTTTGTGTTAAGTAGTCTTTGGAAACTAATGAGGACATTGCTATCTCAATTTTGCTGTACATGACAAAGTTCTGACCGTTTGAAGGCGCGTGCGCTGCATGAGGCAACACGTCATTTCAGAGATGTAATGACGACGGTGCGGGCATTTCAACACTCCAGACTTTGCGTGGCACTTTTGTTGAGGACGTCTTGAATGTCTCTCTGTCTCGAGACAATAATTATGGTCTATATCTATATCATGTGCTATTACTTGGATTTAGGGTGCATCCAGGTTGTTTTTTACCAGTCGAATTGTCGAAAAATAGTGTTCGTGGTAAACAACATTATCCCAGCACATTCGTTCAAGAGGAGCGAACCATTCTTGTTCTTTCATCCAAACCATGGGGTCCCAGTATGCCTTTTGAATTCTTCCTGCCTCTTCCATCCCTTGAGTAGAAATATCTCATGATAAGTAGCTTGTCAATAGCAGGAGAAGTCTTTTTAATCTGATCGATAGAATTGCTCATTGACTATATCAGTGCTGATGTGAGCTGGATAGTAGGTACTTACAGTAGTAATGTCGCGAGATTACTCCAGTGAAAAGTGTAGCTTTATGGGGCATTCGTTTATTCCGTTACTGAACCAGCATCTTCAAGAAAGGAAGGGGCATTAAGCTGTACAAAATCTTGTGCAGGACATAATTTAGCATGGAAAAGACGTGCGCTGGAGCACTTTCACTCTCTCGGGGTCAGAGATCAGATTCCTGAGGTACGATGAAATGATCACGACTAGAAACCTCTTTGACTGCAGCAGTTGACCATGACTTCCATGGCACTTGCCATGCTCTAAACTTTCCACAAAACCTATGCAGACCGTCTTCTGGCCGTTGGATCCTCCGATCAGCATCCGCTCATTCCACCGGGGCTGTCGTCACATGCAACAGTAAGCATCCGTTACCTCACCTAGTGTATAAGACCTTTCGGTTATCCCACGTAGTTCAGCCAGCCTGTCAAGGCCGTTTGCCCGGGGTGTGGCCGCTGCCAAAGATAAAGAGCAACTGGAAGCCGCAAGGAAGACCCGAGTGCCGGGTGGGGACCAAGGGCGGATGAGTCGCCTTGAAGTATTGTTGACCATAAGGATCGTTTGTCACGTAAGATCAATTATTCACCACAAAGAACGTCAGTCAAATACTGGAAGTTGTTAACATCGACCACTTTCATTCTTAAAATGGGAATTTTGATACGGACATTCTAAAGGTAAGGGAAACCCTTGGAGCGCTCTTGTCAAGCTACTGCCTTTTAGCAACCATTTATGGGTCTCCAATTTGGAAAAGGCAGTCAAATTTCTAGCCATGAAATCCCTCTCTGTGGCCCCTCGTCTACATCAACCATTGTCTCTCGCTCCTTGGCTTAGTCAAGATGGGCCAGAATAATGATTAAACTTGGGGACATACAGCCACTGTTGACATGAAATGGGTCCGAGGGGTGCGTGGTAAGCGTAATATTGCAGAGTACATGTCCTTCACGTCATGGGTCATCTGCTTAATAAAAGTGAAACTTTACGACAATGGCAGCGTGCCTTTCGCTACTCCTCTGTTAATGCTGATTCGGTGGCCCTCAGATTTTATACAGAGCTTAGTATAGACTGTCGTCGTGTCCCCGGCACAGAAAATAAAAAAAAATAATCAATAAATCGCAGAAAGTTTGTATTAGTTTCTAGGTTGCGACACATTGGCGTTCGATCTATTTGTTCGGCAAATGTAATTGAGATTGATTCCGGTATCTGTATCACCATCATAAAATAACTTCCGGTTAGGACTGGTTTGAATGATGAGGTTGACTTAGACTATCAAGTATGAAACTTTGTGTGTTCTTAATGTGCCTAGACTAGGAAAAAGAATGGGTCTGGAATTGGGAGATTGACGCTGCAGGGCCAAAAGTACAGGTTTGTGTTTTCAATATTCCTAGGAAAATTATAATAATATCAATATTTCTTTTCCATTAACACACGACGTTATCATTTCCTGCGTGTGTTCACTAACAAACAAACTAACCCGTGAGCAAATCATAGCCATTTGACGGATGCTGGCGGGACGCGCAGGACGTCAACGCGCAAAGGGAGAGCAGTAAAACGTATCTAAAAACAAACAAACAAAAATAAAATAAAATAAAGCTAAAGGAGGAGGCAACATGAAGCAGGTCCATAATAATCACCCAGAAAGTTCTGAAACTAATAAATCGGATTTGTCCCGGGCAGGGCCTGGAACTCACCTAGTACATGTATATTAATATAGGATGCGTAGCATTTAACCATGTAGAATCGTTATTTGAATTGTGTTCAGACACGTATGGTCGATTTACGTACTGTATGTGATTAGCATTAAAGGCCATGTAAACGAAAGTCAGTGGAAAAAAGGTATTTTCAAAAACTGCACAAGAAACAAACGATTTCTGATAGAGGAGGAATTCTGTCCTTATATATGAAGGGAAACTGATCTTTAATTATAGAATTATAGAAAATTGATTTGGGCGTATGTTAGTATTGCTTTAGACAACTTTCTCCTCAATGGATCAATCCTGCATCAAGACATGGCATCTTCGCTATCCAGCGTCATTTTATCTTGTCACATATTTGAGGTGAAAATGGTTATCGATTCAAAGTCAAATCATTACCCACAGCATAATTTATTTATAATGTTTAACACCTCCATTTTGTTTCTTATCCAGGTGTGAAAATAATTAATTAAATGTTAATTTCTCATGGTTTAGCTCCAGCTCTGCACTATCGGTGACAAATTTCGCAAGTAATCACGCGTTTCAATATTCTTGTTCATGTAAGATTGTTTTTTTTCCACACTATGTTCTCTCATTATCTAGCGCACCTCTCAGTTTTTTTTCATTTTGTCTTGAATTTCTCAGAGCTTCTTTAGTCCTGTCGGCTTCTGCTTTAACTTTTTCAAGCTCTTGTTGTAACTCTGCGATGGTTTCCTGATGATGTCTATCTTGGTCCTCTGGTTCTTTGGGATGCTTCTTGGCTTGTCCTAATGGAAGAGAAAGAAAAAGGAAATGACAAAATAGGAGCATTTTGTCTTGTTACCTTTATCAAATTTAATTCAGGCATCAACTGATTTTCCTGATCAGCATTGCTATGGGCTGGTAGTTAAAGCTGAACTTGACATTGTACAATCGTCTCGTCCGTCAGGCGCTGACCATCCCACTTCCGTGCCTGCCTTTCAAAGTAATTAAATGTTATCTTTCTGAGGTTGATATATTCACTTTTATACTGTCTCTCTGTGTTCCAGGAATCAGCTGCAGCAGTTTTTTTTGTTGTTTTTTTTTTTGTTGTTGATTTTTTTTATTCCCCTAAGAAAAAAAAAAAAACCCTGCATAAAAGGCACAGAACTCCACCAGTAACCAAATCAAACATGTAAGATCAACATAAAAATTCATCGTAAAAAAATCGTCTGGCAGGTCTCAATATCGATCTCTCATCCCATTCTTGTTTTTGTTTTGTTGTTGTTGTTGTTGCTGTTTTGGGCTTGTAGAAAACATGCTGTTCCGTGTGTGAATTCTGCTGATGTTGTTTTAAAAGCTGAGCTTTCACAACGAGTGATCTAAATAAAGCCACTCTATTCTACATAACAACTACTGAAGTATACATTTAAAATTACTTAATGATGATCACTATTAAGATTATCATCTGAGTGCTGCTAAATGAACATTTTATTCCGATTCTTTTTACTAAACATTGTTTACTTAAACTAAGTTGCATGCTTGCTATATGTGTTTAAAGAGTTGTTTGTTATTGTTATTTATACCAAACACATCATGTACTATTTCATATGAATAAATCATTATGTGGCAATTCGTATCCGTGTAAGCAATTTATGACCGAATAGAATCTTGCACTATTCTCTCAGTTTCTCAATATTTTGTCACGCGGAGCTTTATAACTAACGCGATGGTTTAAGCAAGAAATACATTCGGGCCGATATTTCGGCTCTCACCGGCTGAAAACTCTGGTACCCACAAACAAAGACCCATTCAACAACGGTAAGCAAGAGAGATGGGGAGGAAGGCGAAGGGAAAGGGTAAAGGTCATTAATGCCATGCGAGGTATTTTCGTTATTATGACATTCCTCAATTGTTGTGGCAATTGCTCTTCTTCCCATTGATTACTGAATAAATATTTATAATAGTTCGTGCCGTTGACATCAAAGGCTTTCAGCACATCAGATGTTATTAATTCTTCTTAGGAAGTTATTTCATCTTCCCCCGTTGCTTTTTACCATGTATTTTATTGCTGATCTTATTTCTGTTATTTTTATAGTGTAAAACTTCACATGCACGACTTTTGCTTGCGGTTCTTCATTACACTTAAAAGATGCATTTAGGTATGGTCTGTTCCAAACCTCCTTAAAATGTCTGTTACGAATCTGGACTGGGTGATAGTGCCCTCCAATGTTAGGGTTCGGGACTAAAGTCCCCTCTAGCTGTTATGAAGAGGGTCTTCTCAATGATGGTATTATGACTGCATTTAAATCGAGAGGTATCTAATATTCAATCTTTCGTACCATGCCACACACTAAGAACAATCTGAATAAGTTTCATAAACAGACCTGCAGGGCCACAAATTTAATTACATTAATTACCCTAACAATTTTGTCTAGATCTATTACATAGTGAATACAACATCAGCAGCATCAAATTTAAATTCAATAATATGTGACTCGAAGTCTTCTCTAGATTCCTATAATATTATGATAATTCTGACTCACTAACAATTTAAGTACAAATTATATATCTCTCAGATCTGGTCTGCCTACTATATATCAATCAATATACTAATATGGGCTCTGGCGACGATGTCAGCTCAGCTATTTGTGCCTACCGCTTATAATGGATCGAGCTCGTCAATATAAACTGACGTAACTAAGTCTAGATATCTACTCTAGGATGGGCTGGCAATTCCCAGCCTCATCCAGACAAATCAATCCCAATTCACAGATGCGTATGCCATACATTCATACTAATTGCAAGTGAATATAAATCTTTGTCTTGCAGTCTTGGGTAGCATTCCTAATATATGCGGCAATCCTGTCCTAGTGGATAACTTATGTTCAGCTCCTCGTTCATTGTTGAGTCATCAATGGACAAACACTTACGCTTGGTCCCTGGTGTTAGGAACAACCAGGGAACAGTGGACAATAGCAGTGGGCATATCTCATTCAAGCATATGGCTTCCTCTCAAATGTCTATAGTGGACTAGACATGACATCGAACAGACTTAGGATTCTTCAGGCAGAATCGTGCCGACGCCTGCACAGATTGGAGTTTTCTGTATGGAGTAATGGACATAGGTATGGCTACACTTTTATACTGTGCAGCCACCTGCAAATTACCGTCCAAATCCCTAGATTTGATTGGTGCATCCATGCGAGCTCATCTCGCAGTATTGATATATTCTACGTGGGAGTTGGTCACGGCCTTGTACTAAAAACAGACTAGGTCAATTTAAAATGTCAAAACAATTACTGAAATCTTTAAACCCTCGTGCTTTCTACATTTTATGTACGAATTTCTGAACGCGACAAGCGTCTTAAACTATCTATCCTTATTCACCCCTTCTCTTCCCTTCTAAGTGTTCATCAAAATCACGGGGTCGAGAATTGCACTGTCACTCCTAACTTATCCATTTATTCTATCTCGCCCCACTTTCTTTCCATCTCTAAGAAAAAGTGTTTCAAAAACAAACTGTTCACTAGAACAGTTCAAGGACAAATTACGCTGGTTATAATCAACGAGACCGTGAAAAATCAACTCCTTGCAAGTCGTGACCCAGCACGGCATTTATAGCACTTAAACCCTGACAATGTCTAGCCCGTCTTCCTTTTTCGTACAGACTTGAAGTAATCAGTTTTCCTTCTTAGTCCCCCCCCCACTCCCGTTATTTTCATCTGTACTTGAATACGATTTTGGAATTTCCAGCGTTTGCTGCGTTTTCTGCCATCTCAGGCAGAAAGGAGAAGGGGTGGGGAGGGGGCTATGTGTGGGGCATCCTTGAATGCGTAATGGTCATTCCACATCACCGACAGTTCCTGGTGTGATAACGTGTGAGCTAGCGGCGAGACTGGTCCTGCTATACACACCACATAATTATGAGGGAATGTCTAAATCGACTGATGACATCACTACACCACATGTTTAGCGAGTAGGCCAACCACGATAGTACTCTGCTAATACAATACAGGTACGTGCACAAAGATTCGCGCCATATAATAGACAGGCACCAAAGATCTGTGACCAGAATTGCTAGACCCTAGCCGTTCAGTGTTGCTGTCTAGTTTTACCTCTGACATGGTCAATTTTAAAGAAATAAAAAATATCAAAAGATCTTAATGCCTGTGTGGTTTGTTTTATTTGTTTGTTGTTGTTGTTGTTATTTGGGGGGGAGGGGGGGGGGGAGACTACAAGAAGTGACGTAACTACAATGAGGATTGGTATGGCGCATCCCGCCATATTATTTATATGAAAAATAAAACTGAAGGAATTGTTTTACCAAGACCCAGCTCCACTCATACAGCTCGGATTTGCATGCAATTTTGAAGATACCTTCCTTTCGACCTGCAGAAAATTTGGAGACTTAAACAATAGAGAAATACTTTTTGGGGTTTGCCGTGTGACGTAGTTGGTGGGTAGGGAAATGAGAAAAATGGGAGATTGGAGGGTTGGAATGAGGGCCCTGATTGTAAGAAAGTAATGAAAATGTATGTCTCGTTGAACATTTTGTGTGAGCTTACTCATCTCAGCACCTCTAGCCTACTGACCTAGCCTTTTGTGCTGATTCCTTTCTGTGTGAAACGATGCCTTTTGTCTTTACCATTGTAGAACAGAACAATTACTGGTAATAAGATTTTTAAAAATGAGAGGGTAAACTATTAAATCCTAAACTCACAATTAACAATACCTTCAATCAGACTCGCCACGTGCGCCATCTTTAAGCCAGGGTGTTGTAAGGCTTTGACAAGGCAATCAAACCAGCCCTCGTGTCTCACAAGTCGGTTAAACAGAGTTGCAGCCCCCACCATGTTGCCATGGTTACGGACATCTTGTATGATTTTTTCCTGCGTGAAATAAAAGACAGATACATGGCTACATTTTTTTTTTTTTTCTGAAGCTTTGATCGAAAGCTTGAGGTCTTCTCTTTGCCCTTACGTTTTATTGTATCATTTCTAGATTATTTCTCACTTGAGGCTTTGCAACCTAGCTTTTTTCTTTTTGCCATTATTTTGACTAGATCTCAATCCAACTACTCCAGCAGAAAATCACAGACCAAAATTTAAGGAAGGTGGGATGAGGAAAGAAACAAATCGTTCGTTTCCAACACATTCACATCAAAATGTTCTCTCACCTTATCTGAAAGCGATAGAACATTGCTGTCAATACTTGTAATCACATGAATGATGTCTTCTGGCACCACGTACTGAATAATTATCAATCCAATATGGGCCCGAACATCAGGGTCAGTAGGTCCAAGTCTGGGATTTGCCTTTTCTATCATTTGGTTAAGTTGACTTTGATCAAATTCTGTAGGGAAACAAATAATTTTAGTGGAATTCACATATATAGCAATACTTTTTTAGTGGGATTAACATGGAACATATTACAACTGAATTGACAGAATTATATCAAATATAGTGTTTCATGGAACTAAGATAATTATTTTTTAAAAAAAGTATATATTACTTTTCAGTTGATTGTGTGGCTATCAATTACTTATCGTAAAAATAAATAGTAATATATGATAAGACAAGAAAAAAAAAAAATCAACGGATATCTCCTACATTAACTTAACTGAAGATAAATAACTGATAAATCGGATAACCTCAAACATTTCCAGTTATCTGAATCGTTGCAATCTGTAAATGGAATGAAAATGTTCATGCATACATGGCGAACCCCAGTTGTCGTATATTGTATATTGTTGGCTCTGATGAAGCTAGAAAGAATAAATAAGTTCACAATTCCACCACCGCAGCAACATGTCACTCCTTTCCTTTTCCATTAACAGTTAAAAATTGTGAGTTTGTTTGTAGGTTGTGAGTTTACTTACTTGGTCCCATTGAGGACAACAACTTTGCAAGAATAGCTTTGGCTTTTTCCATTGTTTTGTCATCTGTGGCCTCTTACGGTATCAACTCTTTCCTGTCTGGAAAAATAATTATGCAATTTAAATCTGATTGCGATTGTTTTAACTGTCGGATATGATGGAAGATTTTTTGTTGTTGTTTTTTTTTTTGTGAGGGGGAGTAAGAGATAGTTAAAGTCTTTACAAGTGAAATATTAGCACATGCTCCTGATTTACCAATAGGTCATCTTTACAGTTATTAGGTGCTTTCGATGCTGGCAATGTTTTATCCCCTCGTCGTGCACGTTTGCCTTCCATATGCTTGGTCTCAGCCCTGCTCCCACCCCCGCCCTTGACTCATTGCACAATCAAAATTTGGCAGAAAGAAAAAGTTGTATGTAGCAAAACCTCACATAAGAAATTATGATGTTCAGTCAACCAGACCATGAGGCATCCAACGACATTCAGATTATGGGACTTAAGTCTTGTTACTCGGGCGCTGAGGTGCGCTTTGAGACTGAGCAAATTTAATGTCCCAGCTCTGTACTATCACTTCCCCCTGCATTAATGTACAACATGGCCTTAGATAATTCTATAGGTGTGAATATCTTTTTTCCCTAATCTTTTTTCTTTTTCTTTCACTGCGGCTCCCGATATTGCGCACCAACCCCGTCTTACGTTCTGAGTCACCATGTTGCGCCTTCATCTAGGTAACTAACCTAATGCGTCACTTCGAGCCTCCACACGTTGGCAAACGTGCTTCTGTTCTGTAATATAAGCAAGAACTCGCAGCTCAGTAGACATTATTATTTAAATTCTACATAATCATATTCAAATCTTTTATAGTTCGATTGTTTTATCTGTTCAATATATAATATACCACATAATACCATAGTGTGTTCAATCAACCAGACCATGAGTCGTCCGACGACATTCAGATTCTATTTCTAGCACTCGGGTATTTTCATTTTTTTTCCAATGTATTTCTTTCTTACGGCATTGCCTTTCACCATTGCACATAATTTTCATCATTCCAATAGTTTAATTAATTTCTACTATCAAAAAAATTAAATAACTACATTATAACACCAATCTCCCGACTTCATCACCATCGAACAACTTTACTTGTGTTCCTCAGTTCAGAGCATCCACCCACCCCCCCCCCTCTTTCCCGACCATGCACGTTCTTACACACTTTGGAAAATAACCCTCACCCTCACCCCCCCCCCACCGCCCGTGCAGATGCGGGGCCCTCTTGCAGAAGAGGGACAGCAAAGAATACATCTGACGTGATACTGCGTGTCGTAAGAGGCGACTAAAGGTGCAAAGGTCCTGGTCCCCCGAGAAGAGCCAGTTGGCGGTGGGCCAACTACCCACCCTGTAAAAATAAACCAGTTACAGAAACACAAGCAAATACTTTAAATCAGTCTTTTATCTTGGGAGAAGGGGGAGCATCTGCACCTGTAGATTCAATGAAGGACAATGGACAAAGCCGAAAGGACTCCACTGGCCCGACTGCTCCTTCATCAAACAAGTCACTCCGGATTGCGTCGTGGAATGTCCGCTCCATGTATGAAGCAGGAAAGAGTGCCCAGGTTACAACGGAGATGAGGCGATACAGACTGCACATACTTGGAGTTAGCGAGACCCGCTGGATACAGTCCGGACTGAAACAACTTAATTCTGGGGAAAAGATTTTGTATTCTGGAAGGGAGGACAAAAAGCATACAGAAGGGGTAGCGATCATCTTGAGCAAGCACGCCCAGAGGTCACTGAGGGGATGGGAACCCTATGGAAGGAGAATTATATTGGCATCATTTACTACAAAGAACAAGAACATCAACATGAACATTGTGCAGATATACGCCCCAACAAATGAAGCAACCGATGAGGACAAGGACGATTTCTACAACCAGCTTCAGGAAATAGTTGACACATTGCCAAGAAAAGATGTGAACATTATAATGGGAGACGCCAATGCCAAGATAGGACAGGACAATACAGGGTATGAAGACATTATGGGGCGCAATGGTTTGGGACAAATGAATGAGAATGGAGAGCGGTTTGCAAGTTTCTGCGCATTTAACAGCTATGTGATTGGAGGTTCAGTATTCCCACACAAGAGGATCCATAAGGCCACTTGGATTTCACCGGATGGAGTAACTGAAAACCAGATTGACCACTTTTGCATCACCCGACGATTCAGACGCTCACTGGAGGATGTCATAGTACAGAGAGGAGCTGATGTTGGATCTGACCATCACATGCTGCTGGCAAGACTCAAACTCCGCCTCAAGAAACAAGGTACCAGAGCAGGAACAAAGAGGAGAAAGTTTCAAGTGAGCCTTCTGGATGGAGACAAGAAGGAAGAGTTTCAACTGACACTGAGGAATAGATTCAAACCCCTTGTTGACCTCGAAGAGACAGTAGATTTGGAGACTCACTGGGCTAAGGTAAAAGGACTATTTACATCGACATGTCAGGATGTTCTTGGGGAAAAGAAAGTGGAACACAAGGAATGGATCAGTCAAAAATCACTGGACTTGATAAGGATAAGAAGAGACCTAAAAGAACAGGTAAATGCAAGTCGTACAAGAAGCTCAAGAGTTGGTAACCAGGAAGAGTACCGAGCATCAGCTAAAGAGGTCAAAAAATCAATTAAAAAAGACAAAGAGGAGTTCATAGGAATGTTAGCAGAGAAAGCAGAGAAGGCAGCAACAGGAGGACACATGAGGATCCTCTACCAGACTACAAAGACTCTTGCTGGAAAATATGGAAAACCGGAAGTTCCTGTCAAGGATTACAACAGGCAGGCTATTTTTGGAAAGGAAGCTCAGGCAAAAAGATGGATAGAACATTTTAGTAGCCTCTTGAACAGACCTCCACCAAGCAACCCACCCGACATTCTACCCGCAAGAAATGATTTACCGATCAGTTACGACCCTCCGACTAAAGCAGAGATTAATGATGCCATAAAGCAGTTAAATCAAGGCAAGGCAGCTGGACCAGACCAGATCCCACCAGAGGCGCTGAAGGCAGATGCTGCTGGGGCTGCAGAGGGTCTGCACTCACTATTCTCGAGGATTTGGATCGGAGGCAAGTTTCCAAAGGACTGGAAGGAGGGACACCTCGTGAAGCTTCCAAAAAAAGGGGACCTCAGCAATTGTAGTAACTACAGAGGAATCACACTTCTCTCAATCCCAGGAAAGGTTTTCAATCGGATTATTCTCAAGCGAATACAGGATGCAACAGACCAAAAACTTCGTGAGGAGCAAGCTGGTTTCAGGAGTAATCGATCAACCACCGACCAGATCGCCACGCTGAGAATTATAGTAGAGCAGTCGCTAGAATGGAACTCCCAACTGATAGTGAACTTCCTTGACTACGAGAAGGCCTTTGATAGCATCGATAGAGAAACGCTGTGGAGAATATTGAGACATTATGGAATCCCAGAGAAGATGGTGAATCTTATCAAGAGCATGTACGAGGGGACAAGTTGCAGAGTCGTACACGATGGTGAGCTTACTGACAGCTTTGATATCAAGACTGGTGTTAGGCAGGGTTGTTTGCTGTCCCCATTTCTGTTTATTCTGGTGATTGATTGGCTTATGAAAGAAACCACCAATGGAGGAAGAAATGGCATACAATGGACCCCATGGACACAGCTGGACGATCTAGATTTTGCAGATGACTTGGCACTATTGTCGCACACACACGACCAGATGCAAGCAAAGACTACAGCTCTAAACAAAATTTCAGAATCTATTGGATTGAGGATACATCCTGCGAAGTCGAAGGTCCTAAAAATTGTTGCACCCCCAAGCGAACAAGTCAAAGTAGGAGATCAACCACTGGAAGATGTAGAGTCCTTCTGCTATCTTGGTAGTATCATTGACAATAAGGGAGGAACAGAGGCAGAAGTCAAAGCACGAATTGGAAAGGCACAGGCAGCTTTCACATCCTTAAGCAAGATTTGGAGAACCAAGGATATATCTCTAAAAACAAAGCTGAGGATATTCAACTCGAACGTGAAGTCAGTCCTGTTGTATGGATGTGAGACTTGGAATGCGTCCCAGGCCTGCATAAAGAGAATCCAAGTTTTCATCAACAGATGTTTGAGGAAGCTACTTAAGATCAGATGGACAGACAAGGTCAGCAATGAAATTGTTTGGAAAAGAACAAGACAGAGCCCAGTCAGAGAGGAAATTGGTAGGAGGCGATGGAGATGGATCGGCCACACTCTCAGGAGGCCAGGAAACAGCATCGCGAAGAAGGTATTGGATTGGAATCCCCAGGGCAAGAGATCAAGAGGAAGGCCGCGCGGAACGTGGAGAAGAGCCAGAGAAAATGATGTGCAACGAAGCGGAAAGACTTGGAATAATGTAAAGAGACTGGCCCATGATAGAGAGGGATGGAAAGTGTTTGTTGGTGGCCTATACCCTGATCCAGGGTGAGAAAGGCAATGATGATGATGATGATCACCCCCCCACACACACACATCTACATCTAAAGGTACGTCCGTTGTGGATGGCAGCACGTGTCTGACAAAAAACTTATTCAATGTATTGGGGAAAAAAGGGACGGAGAATACATTTTCACAATTGGATTCCGGCACTAAACCATAATTATAAATCAGAACACTTTTATTTAATCACCCAAGAGATAAATAACCCACAAATACTGCCAGTTGGAGAATAGACATGATCTTGAACACGCCACAGGAAACGTGAACATAAAAGCTATAAAAACTATGAGTGTTAATTACGACACTGTACAGGTGAATATCAACTTGCTGAACGATGTAAGTCAACTATATGATAGGTTTATTTCAAGAGAACTAATACAACATGTGTCCTGTACTTGGACGCCATAGTCAAGGGAGCTAACTCACTCATTCATTGTCTTTAATTAATTAGTTATTGTTTCGCAATCAAGTCATGAACTATATAATAATTAACATCCTTTCTTCTCCGAATTAGAATTATGATCTGTTCACTTAACCTTTTATGGAATTTACATGATTACTGATTGATTCATTATAACCGCGTAAGAACCTTCACACCATCATCCAGTAAATGCAAACATGTCAAATGAGATAAGGTATATTAATTGTAGCCTATATAATAGTATTGTTTGTAAACTATTAAAATTACGATTAAATGATTTATAACATAAGTCTAAAATTAGCAAGGGTATTTGTTACATGCTAGCTAGAACAATCAAAATAATATTTCGTCACAAGGACGTTATTTGTCAATGTCTAACATGGTAAGTAAACTGTAGTATGTGGGAGGTGTACGGGAAATCGTCCTGGAACGTGGACGTTCCGCAGGTCAAGCAATGTGCTTAGCCTGCTCGCTGGTTGGTGAACATCAGAGTTCGACCGTCTGGTTGTCATTGTATTCACACAACAAAGTCTGTCATCCACTGAGGCTGAACACGGGTTCGTAGAGACCGCCTTGGTGATGGGTCTGCATCAGCAATTAGTGACTGGCGAAATTCTTCTGGGTCTGCTGTTCCAGTAGGATTTATTGATTTGTTGAGTTCCTCATCTCTTCCTGAAGTGTTGCCAGAGTCCACAATATTCTGATCAAATACAATCTCCGGAGATGGTTAGAAAGGTGTGTGCTTGTGTCTCAGACGGACTTGGTTCCGAGTGTATTTGCCACCATTTTCACCTAACACTTTGTAAGATATGTCGGAGATAGCTGATGTGACCTGCCCTTTTTGCCACCTTTCGGCTCTGGATGCTGAAAGTATACAGGTGTATCGTTCTTCAGTCTTGGAAGATCATGTGCTGTCTTGTTAAAGTGTTTTCTGACAGCTTTCTTGTGTTTTTGTGATTGTTCTTTCGCTGTATCTCTGCTCATGATCATTTGCTTTATTGAGGGTATCATAGTCCGCACGTTGCGATTCATAAGGATTTCAGCAGCGCTGTTGGTAAATCCTTGTCTTGGTGTGTTTGGCAGTTCCAGGAGTGTTTCATATTGATCCTGGCCCTCTTCCAGTGCTTTGAGCATCATGTGTTTTATAGTCTTTACGGATGCCTTTGCTTTTCCATTGTCCTGGTGGTGTCCAGGATCTGGTCCAGGATCTGGCTTGATGTGCTGAAATCCCCATTTCTCTGCAAAGTCTTTAATGCTGTGATGTAAGCTGTGGCCCACAATCTGTCACCATGCACTTCGGGATTTTCCTATCTAGCAAAATGGGCCTCGAGTTTTGTGATCACTGCAGAGGCAGTTGTGGAGAGAAGATAGTACACTGCTGCTTTTAGTTTCTGACAACTTTCACACGATTCCGATAGTTGTCTCAATTCTACATTCATGCTGGGCCAATATACCGTTCGCCTAGCTCGTCTCATCATGCTGTCATATGCCATGTGTGCTGAGTGTAATTTCTTCTTTATTTCAGGTCTCAGTGCAGTGGGCACCACAATTCTGCTTCCTTTTAATACCATTCCTTCTTCACAAGATAAACAGCCTCTGAACTGGATGTATGGCAGGAGCTCTGAGTTTGCTTCCTCTTTGTTTTCTGGCCACCCATCTTTGATCAACGGCATTAGTGATTGTAATGTCTGGTCATTTGCAGTTTCATTAACAAATCTTTGCATCATACTGTCTGTTATGGGTACCTCGATGAATGATATTGTTCCCACATCCTGAGTGTCTTTGGTGCGAGCTGATACTGGATGGTTTCGTGACAAAAAATCAGCAAGGACAAGTTTTTCTCCTAGCATGCACTGGAAGGCAAAGTTGTATTTGTTGCTCCTCATATGCAACCTTTGAAGTCAAGGTGGTGCTTGGTCAAGAGATTTATTTATGACTGATGTTAAAGGCCCTTGGTCATTGACTATTGTGACTTTTCTGCCATAAGTGTACTGGTTAAAGCGCTCCAGTCTAAAAACAACCGCCAGCATTTCCTGTTCCATCTGTGTCCATTTCTGATGGCGAAAGCGTTTGAGATGCAAATTCGATAGGCTGACCCATCTGCATGAGCACACAGCCCACGCCTGATTTGCTGCTGTCAACTTGGACTTGCTAGTCTTGTTTTGGGTCGTAATATCTGAGAATTGGCGTATTGGAAATCATTTGTTTAATTTCATTCAGTGACCTCTCACACTCGTCATCCCAGTTGAACGCAACGTCCTTTTTATTTAGTCTGCGTATTGGTGCCAGTTTGTCCTCCAGGTTAGGAAGAAATCGCGACAGATATTGTGCCGTGCCATAGAGCTTTCTTACCTCATGGACATCTGAAGGGGGTTCCAAATTTGTGATGGCTTCGGTTTTTTGTTGATCAGGGACACTAAATGGGGTGGCCATGGTGGTGAGCAAGCTGGATTCATAGTCAGGGCAAATATGCCAAAAGGCCTCCTTTACATCGAGCTTAGAGAACAGTTTGGCATTTTCGAAGAGTGACAGGTTGTCTTCTAGAGTGGGAAGCTTGTTATGCTCTGGTTGGAGGGCCTTGTTGGGTGGCTGCGGATCTATACATATACGACGTTTTTTGTCTGGCTTCTCGACAACGACCATCTGGTTCACCCATGCACTGGGTTCTTCTACACGTATGAGGATGTTTCTTTCTACAAGCTGTTTTAGTTCAGCTTTTACCCTATCTTTTAGTGTGAAAGGAACATTTCTGCAATGCAACACAACTGATTTTGCTGTTGGATATACACTGAGGCTGGCCTGTCCCAGGTTTCCATGCATCTGAAGTGTAGATCTATCTGCATCCATTGGTTTTGCTGCAGAAGAATCGCGGCTTGTGTTTCTGGATGTTACATTTTTATAAATTTGTCTCTGTGTACTGGCAGTATTTTGAATTCTTCACTTGCCCTCAAACTTAGCTGGCATGTTAAATTGTTCTCCACAACTGTGAAGAATATCTTCTTTATTTGTTTGGTTTTTTTTTCATTTTCAACAGACAACAGCGCTTTCCCAAGTGGCTTCATCTTTGTGTTATTCCGCATGAAGGTTTCTGGTTTGATTTACGTATTTGTCATGGTTTCACATATTTCTTGCATATGATGTTCATGTCTGCACCAGTGTCGATAAAAAATCTAATTTTGTTGTTGTTGATTTTGAACTGGACTGTCATGCGAGATCCCTTATCTTGACTCAGGGGATATAGCCAAGCATGTTCATCTGTGGCCTCTTCTGCTCCGTATTGACTTGAACTGTCACCTCCTGTATGATACATATTTAATTTTTTGCATTATGCGAAAATTATTTCACCCTTTTCATGCTGAACACGTTTTGTCCCACGCAGAACACTGTTCTTTCTGTCGAATGTGGCTTTTCCCACAACATTTGCAGTTCTGTATCATAAGACGAGGAGGCTTTTTTTGGTGCGCTTGGAGTAGATACTACTTCAATTTTCTTGTCTTAAGAGCTGTTGATCTCCTGAACTTGGAAGGCTGATTGTTCAAATGCCCAACAAAGTGACATAGTTTTGTTGAGGTCTAAATCTGTTTCACGAAGGAGACGTTCTTGGAGTTTCTTATCTACAGTATACACAATCTTGTCTCTCAGCCTTCCGTCTTTCTCTCTGAAATTGCAAGAGCCTGCACGTGGCTTGAGTTATGTTACAAAGGCATGAAATGGGGTCATGATTGGCGTGTTCCAAAATTTGAATGACTGTAGTACCTCATTGGCTCTAGGGTTACAGTACTGGAGTAGTTTTTCTATTATGATTTGAGGGTTATTTCTGTCTTCCTCTTTTCAAATGTCATTTGGTCCACTACTTCTACTGCTGCAGAACCAGCACAATGGAGAATGGCTGGGTATTTTGTAGCATCTGGTTTAGCAGAGGAGCCAGATACCACCATGTAGATGTCGAGTGGTCTTTGACATTTGCTAAACTTTTCAGACACATTTCCCTAATTACTGTCAAGGGTAGGAGGGAGACGAAAATTAGCTTCAGCCATCCTAATATTGTAGAAGCAATTAAACAAATGTTTCTAAGTCGTTTCCTTAACTCGACCTGTCCAATTCACGAGTTGTGTCCCTTTGATTGTCTTTTCGAGCCTGACCCGTGGCCTTCTTTGCTGCGGCGACAAGCAAACATCAATCGTCCAATGGGCCGCCGAGGTTCGGGAGTGGGTTGTGACGCATACTGTCGCTGCCACCATGTTAATTACGACAATGTACAGGTGAATATCAACTTGATGAACGGTGTAAGTCAACTATATGATAGGTTTATTTCAATAGAACTAACACAACATGTTTCCTGTACTTGGACGCCATAGCCAAGAGGGCTTACTCATTCATTCATTCTCGTTAATTAATTAGTTATTGTTTCGCAATCAAGTCATGAACTATATAATAATTAACAGTGAGTGCCGTCCATCAGGTACTGTTTGAAATTACTTGTCTTGCGTTTAGAAATTCCAGAACAAACTGGCGCAGGAT
Source organism: Onchidella celtica (assembly GCA_963931925.1). Classification (NCBI taxonomy): domain Eukaryota; kingdom Metazoa; phylum Mollusca; class Gastropoda; order Systellommatophora; family Onchidiidae; genus Onchidella; species Onchidella celtica. The sequence goes on along the minus strand of OZ007583.1, from coordinate 2,124,071 downwards.
GGGGGGGGGGGTGGGGGCTGCCTAGAGATGGGCTATCTCACTCTGTGGCTGTTTTAAATTATAGGTGATAAAATTTCAGTCTGGACAATTACGTTATTTATGTCTCATTCTGTTGGGTTCTTATGAATTGAGAATTTTCATGCAAGACACCAACAATCATTACAAATCACTCTGTAGCTGTATTCTCAACAGTTTTGTGTGGCCGGTCGCTGATTTCGTACAATTGGAGTTATTCATAACATATCAAGAGCTGTATGACGTATCCATTATTGCTCCTAGTTTCTTCTCGTTTCTGTTTCTCATATACCATGTGTAAACTGTGATTTGCTTGTGATTTGCTTCCCACATGATTTGCTCCATATTTGCTCATGGGCTTAGGTTAACACGGCACACTAACAAATTTGCAGGTGCTCCATAAAGTCCGGCACCATTAATATCTTATTCAAATCTGATTTTCGGTACAGCATTAAAGAATCCATTAGTAGCTTTATTTTGTTTTTGTTTTACTTTTTATGTCCGCTATCTTCATGCACTGGCATCATTGGTCGCTGGAGAGATCACAAGGCATGATCTTGTGATCACTTTATTCTTTTGACTCACTCATTCTCCCCTCTGTGCTAACGAAGATAAATCTCCTCTCTTCAGCGTAGATTTTGTTGTTCAGCTGAGCGTTAATAACTTGCTGACTAACTAACAAACAGATGAGTGTACGATTGATCTTATACCCACATTTACATAAAGACAAGAAAAAGTGAAGCAATATCAAAGTTATTTACCAAAAAGACATCTACTCACCTGTGGTAACGAAGAATGTTGTCAGAGGGGCCCTACGTTCTAATCTAGCTTTCACCCTGTCACAAAATGGCGACTGAACAGCCCAATATACTTCCTCCTCCCCTACAGTCACCTACGCTGGTTTATTACGTCAATGTTGGCCAAAAAGCCGTTTCAACGTCATTTTACAGAATGAAAAGTGCTCTATCTTTCAATGTTAAAATAGTGTATGTCCAATAGTTACTTTTGGTCATCAAAAGATGGAAATTCAACAATTCACCGCGAACTATTTTTTGCTCCTCAAGGAAACTTTTCTTTGAGGCGCAGGCCTACACGCCTGTGCTATGTCATGACACTATGTTATGGCTTGTATGATTTCTGTTTGTTGTAAGTTAGTGGGCCTATGTTCATGCGTATTAATTTCTTGTCTCGTAAAACTTATACTACGCAAGAGCATAATTCTTCTCTGGTTATATTACCAGTAGTACCAGCATTACACTTGAGTTAAGAGTTATAAATAACCAAAGCAGAGCGCCATTTTTTTTTTTGAATAAGTGAGGTCAGCATGGATTTTCTCGAAAACTATATATAAATAAATAGATAGATAGATAGACAGACAGACAGACAGAAAAACAGACAAACAGACAGACAGACAGGCAGACAGAGAGACAGACAGACAGACAGACAGATAGATAGATAGATAGATAGATAGATAGATAGATAGATAGATAGATAGATAGATAGATAGATAGATAGATAGATAGATAGATAGATAGATAGACAGATTGATAGATAGATATATAGATAAACAGATAGATAGATAGATAGACAGACAGATAGATATATAGATAGATAGATAGATAGATAGATAGATAGATAGATAGATAGATAGAGAGATAGATAGATAGATAGATAGATAGATAGATAGACAAATAGATATATAGATAGATAGACAGATAGACAGATAGATAGATAGATAGATAGATAGATAGATAGATAGATAGATAGATAGATAGATAGATAGATAGATAGATAGATATATAGATAGGCAGACAGATAGATAGATAGATAGATAGATAGATAGATAGATAGATAGATAGATAGATAGATAGATAGATAGATAGATAGATAGATAGATAGATAGATAGATAGATAGATAGATAGATAGATAGATAGATAGATAGATTAGATAGATAGATAGATAGATAGATTAGATTAGATAGATAGATAGATAGATAGATAGATTAGATAGATAGATAGATAGATAGATAGATAGATAGATAGATAGATAGATAGATAGATAGATAGATAGATAGATAGATTAGATAGATAGATAGATAGATAGATAGATTAGATTAGATAGATAGATAGATAGATAGATAGATAGATAGATAGATAGATAGATAGATAGATAGATAGATAGATAGATAGATAGACAGATAGATAGATAGATAGACAGATAGATAGATAGATAGACAGATAGATAGATAGATAGATAGATAGATATATATTTTGCATGAGAACTTACACTTACACTTCACATGAAACCTTCAGGAATTGATTTTTTTTATTTTTTAGACAGTTAACCTGATTTTGAGTTTTCTTCTTTGAACTTGATAATAAACAATGGTTGGGTTCATCAAACAATCCTTTCCACAGTATAAAACGTGAAGCCAAGTGTTCCGGAGATTGGGGGGGGGGGGGTTTATCAAATACTGCCAAAAGCAAGCGTAATTCCTTATGGATGCCCCCTCCCCCCCCCCCCTCCCTTTCCCTTCCCCCAACTGAAATGTTACGACACTACGAAAAGGATACCCCTAGAGTGGTGACAAGAAGGCAGTACGGTATCAAAATAAAACCAGTCAAAACTGATTCAGAAAATATAATCGATTAATGTTTCCTGCCCATGTACACAGTGAGATTAATGGGCGAAATGGCAAAAACAGAGATGATTTTGACAGTGAAGTGATATAGTAATACATGTAATGATATTAATGTTATGTAGCCTTTGTATTGCTCTCTTCAAACACGTATACTTTGAGATACTCGATTATCTAAAAGTCTGCTCAACAACAGAACTCACCACAACAGTCCATTGGGCCTATTATATTCAAAATAACATTTTACACGATTGTATTATAACAATTCTTGTACAAACTTATTAAATATATTATTAATTATTGTTAGAATGTCAGAATTGCTCTTCAGTAATTCTCCATAATATCTTCCAGAACATCCAGTATGTTATGCCAAAATTTACCTTGTCCATTCAAGACTAATAGGATATTATACATGTCAGAACGATGGGAGAAAGAATAGAAGGTCGTTCTTGCCACCAGCAATTCGCATGGAAAAAAAAAACTACACTAGATCCGCGCCATGTATTACTCAGGTGTTATTTAGCTGTGACATGTTTGTGTAATTATAGGTAAAACGTGAGAATAACAAAAATTATGCTCTTAATGTTACATTCTGTGGAAAATGAATTTCCTCGAGGGACAATAATAATGATTCTAATCTTAATAACGTATCTTAAAATGGTCCGAAGTGGAAAATGTAGCTACTCTATTTTTGGTTTCTTACTTTTCGGCCTGTATAAATAGATCTAGTCCTCCGCATTATTTTCTATTACCTGTATATGCTAGAAGGCACACTCCACCACAGAATAAGTCTGTGCACTCCACACACGATATCTACACAGGCAGTTGTTAATGTCAAAGGTTTCGGTGTGTCAAGCAAAACAAGATTGACGGCATATAACCACAGACTCTCATATCTATAACGGTGCTAACACAGCACCGGTGGCGGATTCGCTTCAGTTACTGCCTGGTACACCTTGCTGCAAAGAATATTTTCGCCTACTCAAAGCAGGTCATAGTGCATGCCCTACTTTCTCCAATAACACGATCAGCACAGGAACACAAATCAAGAGTTGAAATGTTCAGAGACGTTCTGTCTTCTCTGCTAGTAATATTTGGAGTAATTTCTTGTTAAATATTCACGTCTTTGTATATGACAAGACCTTCATCAATAACATTGGGATTAACTTCGTTCTATCCCATCCCATTAGGAATCGATTGAATGATAATCAGGACTCAGACCATTTTATTTATTTTTTCTCAATTCGCGACCTTAGTCCTGGTTTATTCTGTCCCCAATTGCTGAAAAACTGGAGATCTTTTGCTGTGTAGAAGAGATATAACAAACACACACTTTGGCACTTGTTTAAACTGCGTTATGGCACTTATCAAGTTGTTTCACAGTTCCGATTTATTCTAATTCCTTATCATAACACTAAAGCCAGAAACGTTTAACATCGAATTTCTTGGTTGTGCAAAAAGTGGAGGTGGAACAAACAAGAACTACGGTGTTCTATTTAAATTTGATTACGGCATATAATAATTATGTGATTACTCAATTAACATTATTTTATATCCACGAAACGTTGGCCGAAGAAGCTCCATATATGGCAAAACTTTGGGGATCGCCTCAACAATGCATTCCAGTTAATCTGTAGCTGGTGTTTTAAAGTGCCATGTTACTTGATGTGTGATGGCTGTCTACTGAGTGATGACATGTTCACGTAACACGTGTAATACGATAGATGTACGTATCGTGCATGTGCTCCTAAATGTTCAGAGAAAATGAATTTTCTTTCATATGATAAAGTCATTCTTGTGTTATGTTGTTTTATCATATCTTATCTGCCAGAGATAGTTCATCAAATAAGTCGACACTATTTTCATTCTTTTGATGGTAATGCATCATAATAACTATTTCCTCCAAAGATGCTGTCAAACGCGTACCCAAGAGTACACTGTTCTTTTGATTTATTCCTGCGCAGTGAAGATCTTTGTTTCCGGAGTTTTCAGCCCAGTTCTTGATTAACCGTTCGGGCTTGTGTCATATGAACTTATGCAGGAACATGTATTAAAATTACTAACGAAGAACATCTTGCCTTCCTGCGAATAAAGCTTTTGAACCCGTTACATATTTTCTCAGCCATCCACCGAAAAAAAAAATGTAACATAATCAGCACCTTTCTTCTGTTACTGGTCTACGCCTTCTTGAGATCAATTGTCTGACTTTTCTGCGATTGCAGGGATCCTATAGTGGCTTTCTACTTGGGCATCTTTCATAAACAGTAACAAATTCCATGTCGTATTGCAAAGTTCTAAAAACAAACACTTGAAACAAAAGCACTGCCCAGTCAGCAGACATTGTATTCTGTACCGTATTATAGGTCACGATGTAAGTATGGTAAATATGGAGGGCATGACTTTTGCCCAAGCCAATGAGAAGCCTCAATTTATTGCTCCTTTTACGGTGGACCAATCAGTGAAATAGAAGCGAGTTGAAGGTTGGGGGTGACACGCAGCCTACTGCGTTTTACCGTGGCAGTGCCAACAGTATAATCAGAGACCTTATATAGCTATTGTAAGGTCTCTGGTATAATGGTGTTGTATGCTTGTATGGAAGGGAATTTAATGTCTCAGGCATGTAACCTTGACCTAGACACGTGGGCAACATAATATAAATAAACCTCTCCATACCAAGTATTTACTAAAACTCGTGGTTTTGGTGACTGCACTGAGAGGTTATTGAGGGCTAATTTTGCGGCCCAATGGCATAATTCTTGTGTCTTTTTCTTGACCCCCATCTCACTAGAGGGCATATTTCAGAGTTACAAACATTCGAAATTGGCATATGGTTAGTAAAGCATTATTCCTAAATGGATAAACTAACCGAAAACTACAAAATCTCTATATCCATATTTTGAAGCCTAACCTCGATTTCAGGACCCACTCCCCCCCCCCCCTTAAGTCATTTTTGATAACATTTTTTGGGCTTGCTAACAATAGGTTTAGGACTATTAGATTGCAATGCCGACGCATGCCTTTGTGTACTTATTATCATTTATCTAATAAAAAAAACATTTAAAGAAAAGTCGCCCATGCAGAGTATCTGAGTAAATAAACTATAATCTATTTTTTTTTTTTTTTTTTTTTAAGAGCTCAGATTGAAATGCGATTTTGAATGTATTCATTCAGTGCATGACTCAGTGATCACTAAATAAAGAAATAATAGGGTACCTAATTAAGCCAACAGACATGAACAACTTCAAATTTTTTTTTTAATTTTTTTAAAAATATATATAGATGCCCATATAGGTGTGTTTGAACATATATGTAGATACTCGGTGGAATTAAGAGTGAAGACTAAGGTCAATAAATAGATGAATAAATAAATAGATGAATAAATAAATAGATGAGTAAGAGAGAACATAATAATATAACCAAGTAAATGAATACACAGCTGTCTATGGGGACTATCCTGGGGATCGGACCCAACTTGAGTCTTTTATATCCCAGAATTGTTAACTACTGAATTCTGTGTTGTCGGCCTTCTCGAACCCTCTAGGTCTTTAACATTATCAGCTGATCAGTTTTAGGGTTCAGTTTTCAACAGCTGGTACTGTAGCAATACACAAGCCAATCATAATAATAATCAGTAAATATATATAATAAACCTGAGCAGAAGTTTTAAAAATACAGATTAAAAGAACAGACAGACATTTCAGAAAAAATATAAAATAAAATAAATCTGTCTTCCATGTGCTACGTGTGTTCCCAATGGTTTTAAATACTAAGAGGATGAGTCATCTATAAAATAATTAATTCAAATATGATGCATAATAGAGTCAATCGAGACAAGGAAAACAAAACAGCAAAAAAAAAAAAAAAAAAGTCTGCCAATTTTCTAACCAAATAATAATAATATAATATTATCAGTACCAGAATATAAAAAATAAAAAGTGACCGTGGAATAACTTGACTTTCATGCACATTGGAATACCAAAATTTGTTGCATTTTTCATCTTTTCGTCATTGCCCTTTTTTTTTTTTTTTTCTTTATCTCTATTTCACTCGCTCATACAATAAAATTTCCATTCATATTTAACGTTAATGGAGCCTGAGATGAGTTAAGGATACTGAGACATCTCGTGGCGTACAAATAATAACTATTCGATGAAATGTTCTCTATGCTTCCATTCTATTTCAAAGATATGGAAAATATTATTCATGGTTCCATATTTCAGCTTACTTATACATAGCTTGGCCACTAATATAATATGATTTATAATATTTATTTTCTTACTTGTACATTCGTTACAATCTTTTTTCACTATTCCAAAGAGTGCTGTCACCTCGTTCATGATTAATTTATGGCCCGTTTTCATAAGAATGACATTGGCTATATGATTCCAAAATCCCCTGATTTTCTTACAGTAAAAGAAGAAATGCTCTATGTAGTCTCTTTCATTACAATAAGCACAATTTTCTGATGATTTTATTCCTATTCTTGTAAGTAAAATATTGGTAGGGTAGATATTATGGATTAATTTAAAGTGAAGAAGCCTAAGTCTACTTTCCCTAGATGAATTTTTTGCTACCATAAAATATTTTGTGACATCGATATCAAGCTTTCTTTTCCAGAAGCCAACTCCACAACTAGTGCCTTCTCTACTGTTTAGAAATCTATTTCTTATTTGTTTATTAGTTTTGGCAAAGAAACATTCAATATATTCAGGAAGCTTACAAGCTGTCTCTTTTGCTTCCCTAATCATGTTCCTTGTAACACTGCCTAAAAGCGTTCTCTGGTTTTCTGTGAAGGCATTTATCATTGCGTTATATTCAAACATTAGGCTTGGGTAATTTCCTGTTTTTTCCTCTATGGTCTCTCTTCCGATTATTCCTCTCTCGCTCCACACGTCATGTATATATCTTATATTTGCCTTGATCCATTTCGGGAAGAAAAGGAGGTTTCTTTTATGTTGGAACAACTTATTATTAAACAAGGGTTGATTTAACAATTCCTGTAGTGACATGTTGTCCGTGTCACTAACAATTACTTTTGTGTCCTTTGCTTCTATCCAGGCACTGGCTACAGTTCGCCAGAACAAAGATGTGATAGTGTTTATTTTTGCCTTATGTTTAAGGCTGAAATTACTTTCTACAAAGTATTTGCTACCCCCAAACTGTGAGAAGAAATGTTCAGAGGTGTTTATGTGGCTTTCATTCGTCCTATTGCCTTTCGATGTCAGCCATTTCATCCACTTCATTAGGAATATTTTCTGTTGGTCCTTTATACTAATCATACCCAATCCTCCTTCAGACAATTCTTTGCAAATTACAGTTCTTTTTACCTTCTCAAATGCTTTCTTATTTGAATATTTTTTCTGCCAGATGAATTTAAATATCTTAGAGTCTATTTCTTGTAGTATGTTTTGTGGCAGACTTACTGATTGTACTATATAGCTCAATTGTGATAGTAGTAAGCTCTTTACCACAGTTACTTTACCATAACATGATAAATTGCGTCTTTTCCATCTTTGGATGATTTCTTCAAGTTTCCTTACCCTTTCTTTCCAATTCTCTTCCACACAGGATATTTCTTTATCAGCATTGAAGTAAATGCCCAGTATTTTCATGTTATCTCCCTTGTTGACCCACGAAATTCCCATATCACCAAGTTTTCATATTCCCGTCTCCTATTTCCATCCCTTTACACTTGTTCTTATTTAATTTCAACCCTGAAAATTCTCCAAATGCTGCGATGTCTCTGAGAGCTTCTCCCAGGTCATCAGTATGGTTTAACATCAATGTTACGTCATCTGCGTACTGGAGCAGTTTATGATTCAGAGTATTTTCCATTTGTATACACTTGATATCTGGATTATGTCTTATCTTGATGGCCATAATTTCTGCCACCAAAATAAACAGTAGAGGACTGACACAGCAGCCTTGCCTCACTCCACGTTCTGTATTGAACCATTTGGAGACCCAGCCCCCATTTTTTACACAGCTCTCTGTACTCCGTATCAATGTTTTGACATATTGAATAAAGTTATTACCAAAGTTGAAGGTTTCAAGTGCATATATAATTGCTTTTTTTTCAATACTATCGAAGGCCTTTTGGAAATCCAGTGAGACCAAAATGCCTGCCCCACCCTCTCCCTCCCTTGCTAAAGTCAAACAGTCATCTATAGTACGAATCAAATTCGTAATAGATCTGCCTTTAATAAGACCTACCTGATTGCTATGTATGAGTTTATCCATGACCCTCTGGAGTTTTAAGGCTAGACATTTAGAAAAGATTTTATAATCTGTGTTGGTAAGACTCACTGGTCTCCAGTTGTTTATGTTATTCCTCTCTAGATTGTTTCCCTTATGTATTAATGTGATTACTCCCCTTTTTTGAGTGGCTGTAAGTTCTCCCTTTCTAACTGAATATGATAGGCTTTCCCATAGCAATGTTTTAAGACGAGACCAAAAACATTTATAGAAGGGAGTCGTAAGTCCATCACTCCCAGGTGCTGACTCATTGTTAAGTTTAGATAATGCGTTTCCCATATCTTCTACTGTAATATCTTTTTCCATTAGTTCTTTTTCGCCTTCGTCTAGTATTGGATATTCAGTGTTTTCCAGATAGCCATTCAATAATGTCTTTCCTTCCATTTCTATACTATCTTTCCTATACAGACCCTCAAAAAACTGTCGGATCCGATCCAATATGTCTAACGGTTTTTTAAAGACGTTATCCTTTACCCTTAATTCATATATTGTGTTTACAATTCCGTTCCTCTTTTCTAGTGATAAAAAGTATTTTGTGTTTTTTTCACCCTGCTCTATCCACTTAACTCTCGACCTTATCTGGGCCCCTCTTGCTTTATGTAGCAGAAATATTTCTAAAGTCTGTTTAAGGATTGCCATTTGTTTTTGTAAGTTTTGATTGTTAGGTTCTGCCAGTAACTGCTTATTTGTCCTTTCAATCTCCAGTTCTAATTCCCGTTCTTTATTTTTCCTGAGCTGGTTCTTTGTGTTTGAATACTGTACACAGAAAGATTTTATTTCAACCTTAAGAAGTTCCCATTTAACAGTCGGTTCAAGCTCTGAGTTGTCCCTTGTAAAATCATCTATGAATGCATTCATTTCTAGGACGAAATTGTCATCTTTCAATAAGGAGTTATTAAGTTTCCAGATCGACGGTCCTCTTTTAAATGTATTATCACATATTTTGACTACTACCCCTTTGTGGTCGCTGAAGATCACAATTTCATGGTATGCATTTTCAATATTGGCCAGTAGATTATTATCACAGAAAATGTAATCCAGCCTTCTGGCTATAAACGGTGTGCTTCTAGCCCAAGTGTAGTCTTTCTCGGTCCGGTGAAACAAACGCCACGCGTCAATTAAGTCCAACCTGTCCAACATTTTTTGCAGCTCGCTGGTTTCCCTTACATCATGCGGCTCTCCTGCTACTATATCGAGGTCATTATCAAGGACGACATTAAAGTCCCCACATACTATATTATTGTCATAAGTCGCGATTATTTGGGTCAACTGGTTTAAAAAAGGTATTTTTTCTGCTCTAATTATTGGACCATATATGTTGAAAATGCAAAATTCTGAATCCCGTATTTTAATATAAATGCCTAACACCCGATCTGATGAGTACAACAATCTAATTCCCTCATAACGTAGGTTTCTATTGATGAGAATAATTTGACCTTTACTTCTATTTGTACCCACAGAATAAAACATCTCTCCCCCCCACTCCTTCTTCCACTCCTCCCCCTGTTCACTTGTGACATGAGTTTCCTGTAAACATGAGATATCATATTTTTTGCATTTTTTAAAAATATTGGAACGTTTACTTTTTTTATTTAGGCCTCTGCAATTCAGAGACAGAACAAACATAGGAGTTTTCTAAAAGTGTAGTCCTTATTCGGTCCTGGTCGTTGCCTGCTAAGCACACGTGAATGAGGAGAACTTAAGTTTCGTTTCTCTTTTGGTTGTGCTCCCAACCGCCTACCTCCTCCTCCTGTCGCCTTACTTTCTCACTGGGTGGTTCAATCGTTTCTCCGGCTCTTTTGTTTTGTTGGCCGAGTGCGGACTCACGTAGTCCTCGGGAAGACAAACTCCGAGATCTGTTTAGAAGTATTTGTTTTATGTCTGTTTGTTTACTTGTAGCACCTCGCTCACCTATTCGTGTTTTGGGGCGACTTACGTGTGCCCCCTGAATGGTCACACCTGCATAATTAGCTTTAGATGAGCAAGTACTTACCGTGTTAGAGTTTGTTGTGTGTTGGTCTAATTGTTCTGTGTTTGGAATATTGGCTGTGTGTGTTACTGATACACTTTCCTCTGTGTCCTTACTGCTGTCTACAGGACGTGTCGATGTAGTGTCACTATTGTTGGTGTGTCGTCCTGGTCTGACCTGTTCTCTATAGTAAATAGTACCCTTCCACAGGCCTATGGGAATGGATACCTCAATATCTATCAAAGGGATATCAGCATAAACAAAACGTCTTCCCGTTTTAAAGCCTGTCCATCCCCCTTTTTCGTCCCTGTAATGCTCTTCTCGTATATATGAGCGCAACACCACACCTTTATTAGTCAGGGCCTTCTCTATTTCCTCATTACTCACCGATAATGGGATGCCCCCAATTATAATTTTAGTTGTGCTTGTCGTTGCACCAGTGACAGAGAAAGGGTTTCTCGCTAGCAACGAGACAGACTGACCGTTAAATATAATCCCCTGTGTTAGCAGCTTTTCCCTGGCACTAGTCCCTTTAACATATATCCTCCACAGGCCCCCAATTTTTTGAGCGCCCTCCACTCCTAAAGGTCCAGTGGTAGCTTCACAGGCTCTACATAAATCTAGACCCTTGATGAAGCTACCATCAGGAGGGGCTATAATCTATTATTAGAACACAGGATCTGCCGCTGGATCATCCCAAGCACCGACAATACTCACCTAAAATGACGTCACAAACTTTGCCCATCGATTCACAACTCTGTGATTTAAAAAGGTGAATAAAGCCTAGTGCCCTGAGGGCCAGTTTTCAGATTGCCTGTATGTTTATTACATTTAATGCAGCACGATCCGCCAAAAAATAATCATGGGCATTGCTTATTTCAGAAGAAAGTGTTTATCTGCCGATACTGTCGGATACAATTTCCTCTAGAGTTTTTTTTTTTTTTGTCCGCCAGCATAAAATTTGTGTAGCTATATGTAACAGCTGAGGTTGTTCTAGCACGTTATAGTAGGGGGGAGTTAGTTGATCTAACTACAACCCTTTAGAAAACGAAACTATTACAGCTGTAAAATAAATAAACACGAGATCCGACGATAGATTAAATAATACTAAAGTTTAATAACTGTATAGTGAACAATAAATTACTAGGAAGACACCAGCGAAACTAAATATCTACGCCACACAAAAGGAAACTCACTTACCCCACCAACCACTCACACAGGTCTATATATATAAACATTCCTACAAAAAGTTCCCGAAATAAACGTTACCTTTGCCCTCGCACAAACTAACCAATCACGCATCAATACGTCATCAGGTTACATCACTCAAGGCCAAATCTGGCGTAAACATTCGTATCCACAACGTTATCGAATATTCGGGAACATACTAATATTTACTGAACGAGTCAAAACACCTGACAACAAGCGAGCGAGGAAAAAAACTACTCACTAGAAAAGAAGGTCAGGTCACGGAGTACAGTACACTCTGGCGGTTGTCAACAATAAAATGAAAAAAGTAGTGGACACATGCTCAGCCACCAGCACAACAACAAAACCGGGGGAGGGCAAGGGGTAGCCCGCAGATGCTACACAACTCCCCAATTTAAGTTGAATATCTTTCAACTCCAAAAACATTATACAGCGTCTGCACTATCGTGAAATAATCTTATAGCACTCCCAATCTCACAAAGGTAGTTGCTAATTCTATTACAATTAATAACAATTTCAGTGTCTTCCCGAATGTCATCACAAATACAATACAATGCATTGTACTTTGCATCACTAATACCATAACTAATACAATACCGTCATTGCTTCCCAATAGTAAACAGTAGGCCTACTAGTCAAAATAACACAACGCCACCACTGTGGTGAAACAATGGTCAATGATATTATTACAAATCATATGGCCCATCGTTTACATAATGCTTCGTGCACGAATCATAGCATATAACTTGTTGTACATAACATGGTTATCTCCAAAATGTATAACTCATACGTACAATGGCAAAAATACCAATACATACCGACCACTGATCAGGGTCTTTCTTCATCATATTAGGTCAAAACAAGTTACAACAATGCAACATAACACAAACACTGCTTGCTCGCAGTCCCCATTTGGGTTACATTTTCCAAAAATTACACCAAGTTCCATTGGTAACTAATATGACATAGCATAAAATCAAAATGTGACTAACACATCATGACTCTCTATCAGCCATCAATTCAATATTCAGTCACAGATGAACTATGTCCCCAAATACAGTACAATACTGCCGTCCTAGAAATTCATCTAGTAGGCAAAAGTATGGGTTACAATGCATTTCACTGATAGTGTACTACTTTAAAATGCCCTGCTCAGGAAATCGGCACAGACATTTTCTCTGCCTTTTACGTAGTGAATCCTGAATCGATAAGACTGTAAAAATAAACTCCATCGTAATAACTTTGGACTGTCAAACTTGGCAGAGTTCAAAAACTCTAGTGACCGATGGTCAGTTTGGAGCACAAACTCCTTTCCATACAAATACAAAGTAAACTTTTTTACAGCCCAAACAATAGCTAAACATTCGCGCTCTGAGACCGAATATTTTGTCTCACGAGGCAATAGCTTACGACTAGCATATGCCACAAGGTACAACTTTCCCTCGTGTTCCTGCATAAGACTAGCGCCTAATCCGCGATCTGATGCATCAGTTGCTAAGACAAACTCTTTGGAAAAATCTGGCAAACATAACACGGGTTTGGAGATAATGACATTCTTCAAAGAGGTGTACGCTTTCTCCTGCGTTTCATCCCACTGAACTATATTGGGCTGACCCTTTCTAAGTAAATCAGACAATGGTGATGCAATCGCTGAAAAGTTAGGAATAAATTCATGGTAATATCCCACTAATCCTAAGAATGCTTTCACTTCCTTCTTAGTGGTGGGTCTGGGTGCGTCTCGTACCTTACATACATTCTCTTCTAACAGGCCAATCATACCTTCTCCCACTTCAGACGTTCCAATCAGACACTTCGATGGTCTTGCAGTTAATCCAGCTTGGTCCATCCTCTGTAATAAGTCCTTGAGAGTCTTCACATGCTCGTCGAATGTCTCTGTATGAATCAGCAGGTCGTCCACATATGCTGTCACATTGTTCATTCCACGGATCAATGGCTTTACGATCCTGTTCAGTGTGGCTCCTGAGTTCATCATCCCAAAAGGCATCCGAATGAATTCATAGTGTTCGCCCATGGTGACGAACGCCGTCTTGGGAATGTCTTGCTCTCGAACTTTCACTTGCCAGTATCCCTTGCTCAGGTCAATCCGAGAGAATAATTTTCCTCTCGAGAGACTCTGAAACACTTCTAATGGCGCTGCTGTCGGATGAGGGTCGAATACTGTGATCTTGTTTAACCTCCTGTAGTCGATGCAGACTCGGTTGGATCCGTCCTTCTTCTTGACGACAACAATAGGTGAAGCATAAGCTGATGAGCCCCCTCGAATGATGCCCAGCCGTTCCATGGTGCTAAGCTCCTCCTTCAATGAGTCGCGCATAGCGTAGGGCACCGGGTATGGTCGTTGACGAACTGGTACCTCTGTCGTCAGGTCGATGCGATGTTCACCCAACTGGCAGCATCCAGGGAGATTGGTGAAGACGTGCTGGTAATTCTTCACCACATCGCAGAGTTCTTGACGTTGTTCCGATGTCAGTTGCGTTCCATACTGGACATCTCTGTAGCCTTCATTCTGGTTCCAGCTTCCTAGGTCGGCAAGGTCCTCCGTCGTTTCCACTGTTGTCGCCTTCCAGGTCGCAGTCCCCGATGATTGTCATGCCAGCTGACTCCACGGGTTGACTCTTGTCCATCATGTCGTCCTCTGCCAGTACAGCCTCAGCACTATCACCGCCGCCGTCCTTTATGGCGTTGACATGTTCAGGCGTGGTATCTCTCCTACTGTTGTCCATCCCACACATCTCGGTCACAATAGGTCTCGGTTCCATTGCCACTGCTGCTGCTTTTGACGTCCTTGGAATGTATCTCTTGAGGAGGTTGGCGTGCAAGGTCTTTTCTTTTGCACCCATCTTGACTCTATAGTCGTTAACACCGACAACTGAGACTACCTTATATGGTCCCTTCCATTGGACTAGGAGCTTGTTAGTGTTCGTCGGCAGTAGCACCAACACTTCATCTCCGGGGCGGAACTTCCTCTCTCGCGCCTTCCGGTCGTAGTAGGTCTTCTGTCTACCTTGAGCCTTGGAGAGTTCTTCCGTCGCTAACTTCCATGTGTCCTCCAGCCTCTCACGTAGTTCCATGACGTACTGGTAACTGGTCTTCGTTTCCGGCTCCTCTACGTCCTTGGTCCATAGTTGTCGTAAGATGTGCATTGGTCCTCTCACAGTTCTCCCATACAGCAATTCGAATGGGGCAAACTTGGTCGACTCTTGGGGAACTTCACGATATGCGAAGAGCAGCGGGTTGATGTATCTGTGCCACTGCTTGGGTTGCTCTGCGCACAGTCGCCTTAAGGTCTTCTTCAGTGTGCCGTTAAATCGCTCCACCAACCCGTTGCACGTAGGGTGGTAGACTGTAGTGGTCGACTGTCGAATTCCCAGTAGTCTATTCGTTTCCTTCACTACATCTGACATAAACTGGGTCCCTTGGTCCGACAAGATCTCTTCGGGCACACCCAAACGGCTGTAGATGTTCACTAAGGCTTCTGCTACCGTTTCTGCGTCGATCTTCTTCAAGGGTGTGGCTTCGGGGTAACGAGTAGCGTAGTCTATGTACACCAGGATATACCGATGTCCGCCTTCACTTGGGGGGTCGATAGGTCCTACTAAGTCCACGGCCACTCGCCTAAATGGTACGTCCACTACTGGCATACTCTGCAGGTGCACCTTTGGGGTCGCTCCTTTGTTCACCGTCCTCTGGCATATGTCGCATGAGCGGCAGTATCTCGCTACATCACCTTCAATTCCAGGCCAATAAAAACTGCTCATAACTCTGTCTTTGGTTTTCTTCACGCCGAGGTGTCCTCCGACGATCGAGTCGTGGGCTACACTCAGTACATACTCTCTCAGTTTCTCGGGTAGTAGCACTTGCCTTATAACCGTCGCCTGTCTCAGGTCCTTGTAGATCCGGTACAGTACTCCTCCATGTTTCTCAAAATGAACAGATTTATTGCCTCTATTAGTTAGGATCTTCTTCTGCTCTAACTTCCTAATGACTTCGTCTTCTTCTTGGAGTCGGGTAAGTTCCTCTCTATCCACTCCCGCGTGCCGTTCTGCCCTCGGCACCTTCAGCGACGTAGACCGTTCCTTCCTCTTCTCCTGGGCCCTCGTGGTCACCGCTCCTACCATCACCTCAGTATCAGGGTCGTACGGATCCTTCGCTCCGTCCACGTTCCCGACTACTAGGTCGCAGATGGTCTCCGGGAGACACAGCGCCGTCACTTTGCCCGTCAGGTAAGGCGTCTTCACGTCGATAACGGCTTCCTCCGCCGCTAGCAAGGAGTTATCGATCCTCGCGATAAGTTTCTTCCCACCGGTGAGCTGTCCGTCGTCCACCAGTGCTCGCCGCACCACTACACCTTCACAGCCGGTATCTCTTAGGACATCTACCGCTCGATTTCCAATCAAGCCCTTCATCACTGGTAACTTCAGTTTCTCCACGGTCCTTCCGTCACTGCATCCTCCGCAAGTAACAGGCACCGCTAACTGTAGCTTCCCGTCCTTCATTACCGCTTGAACGTTGATGCTGGTGTCAGCCGTCGTCGCATCCTGTCTCGACGACTCGTCCGCCGCTATCACTACGGCCGCCGCCGCCTTGTTCGGCTTGCCTCGTCCCATATCCTTCTGGGCTGGACACATCCTCCGAACGTGGCCTGGCTTTCCACAAAGGTAACATTTCAACTCACCTTTGTCGTTTAACTTTGCACGACACTCCGTCGCCTTGTGTCCCGGCCTCTGGCACCTATGGCAGACCTGTGGGCTTCTGTCTCCGTTGGGCCTCTGTCGCACTGGCCGGCTCTGCAGTCTGGCGCTCCCGCTGAGCGTCCGGTTCCTCGCTACCAGGTACGCCTCCGCTGAATCTGCGATGTCCTGTAGCGTCTTTGGTTTCCTCTCCCTCACATGGGTTGCAAGGTCTGGTGGGCAAGCATCCATGAATTGCTCTCTGACGAACAGATCTCTCACTCCTTCGTAGGTCTCCTCCGTCTTCGACAGCTTTATCCACCTCTCTAGATAGGTCTTGATCCTGGTCAAAAACATTCCAACATCTTCTCCATCTTCAGGCTTACCTTGTCTGAACATGAGTCTGTATCCGTCCTCTGACAGGTTGTACCTCTTCTGCAACGCTTCCTTGACCTTGTCGTAGTCCTTGGCTTCGTCGATCGGTAGTCTGCAGAAGCACTCCAAAGCTCTCCCAGTCAGCAGGGCAGACAGTGATGTCGTCCAGGTGGATCTGGGCCATTCAGCTGTCTCGGCAAACCTCTCAAACCGCAGCAACCAGCTATCCAGATCGTCCTTCTTGTCCTGAAATGCAGGTAGCTTGGGTCTATTAGAACTGGCGTGGTCGTCGGTCTTCTGCGCTGAGTCGTTGCCTCCACGTTGCTGGCGCATCCTCTCTATCTCCAACTCGTGGTTCATCTTTTCCCTTTCCAGCTGTCGTTCAGCCTCCTTCCCCTGTCGTTCAGCCTCCTTCTCCCGAGCCTGTCGTTCAGCCTCCAGCTGTCTTTCTCTTTCTAGGCCTTCACGGAGGTAGTCCCGTCTCTCCTGCCCAGTGAGCTCCAAGGCGTCTGCTTCCTGGCTAAGCCTTCCAATAACCTCCGACATGTTGTAGATAGCTTGTCGATGATATTCTACAATAAACTATGTAAATAGATCTAATAATTTTGATCTGGTCCGCTCGAATATGGTCGGATCCCGGACGAGCCCCCAATATGTAACAGCTGAGGTTGTTCTAGCACGTTATAATAGGGGGGAGTTAGTTGATCTAACTACAACCCTTTAGAAAACGAAACTATTACAGCTGTAAAATAAATAAACACGAGATCCGACGATAGATTAAATAATACTAAAGTTTAATCAGTGTATAGTGAGCAATAAATACTAGGAAGACACCAGCGAAACTAAATATCTACGCCACACAAAAGGAAACTCACTTACTCACCCCACCAACCACTCACACAGGTCTATATATATAAACATTCCTACAGAAAGTTCCCGAAATAAACGTTACCTTTGCCCTCGCACAAACTAACCAATCACGCATCAATACGTCATCAGGTTACATCACTCAAGGCCAAATCTGGCGTAAACATTCGTATCCACAACGTTATCGAATATTCGGGAACATACTAATATTTACTGAACGAGTCAAAACACCTGACAACAAGCGAGCGAGGAAAAAAACTACTCACTAGAAAAGAAGGTCAGGTCACGGAGTACAGTACACTCTGGCGGTTGTCAACAATAAAATGAAAAAAGTAGTGGACACATGCTCAGCCACCAGCACAACAACAAAACCGGGGGCGGGCAAGGGGTAGCCCGCAGATGCTACACTATACAGCAAAGCCACCAGCGCAGTCCTCGCCCAAGGGAAAATAGGAGAATCGTTCCACACTACCGTCGGGGTCCGCCAAGGTTGCCTGCTATTAACTAGCCTGTTCAACATCTTCCTTGAGCAAATCATGACTGATGCCCTTGAAAATCACATGAGCACAGTCAGCATTGGTGGAAGAACAGTCACTAACCTTAAGTTTGCCGATGACATTGACGGTCTGGCAGGAAATGAAGAACTCGCCAGACTGGTGAAACGACTGGATGAAACATCAACCAGATAATTATGGCATGGAAATTAGTACCGAGAAAACAAAGATGATGAGAAATAGTGACGAGCCCATCAAAACCAAAATCACGGCCAGTGGTCAACAGCTTGAAACAGTTGACCAGTTCAAGTACCTGGTGCTATCATCAGCCAAGAAGGATCCAAGCCAGAAGTCCATGTAAGAATTGTACAAACAACAGGGGCGCTAACAAAATTAAGACCAATATGGAAAGGTAGAAACATCTCAGTCAAATCCAAACTCAGACTACTCTATGCCCTCGTTATCTCCATCCTTCTGTGTGCTTGTGAATCATGGACCTTGACGGCAGAGCTGCAGAGGAGGATCCAAGCAGCCGAAATGAGATGCTTTAGACGACTCCTTGGCATCTCATACATTGACCACGTCACAAATGAGGAGATGCGCAGTAGAGTGAAACAACACATGAGTCATTATGAAGACTTGCTGTCTACTGTGAAGCGAAGAAAACTGAAATAGTATGGCCACATAACAAGATCGTGTGGCCTATCCAAGACCATTCTTCAGGGAACTGTGCAGGGGAGGAGAAAAAGAGGAAGGCAAAGGAAGAGGTGGACCGACAACATTGCGGAGTGGACCGGGAAATCCTTCGCCCAAACTCAGGCGCACGCAAACAACCATGAAAAGAGGAGGCACCTGACGAGGCTCTCTGTCATACAGCGCCCCTACGATCCTGGTGGATTATGGGATCAGTGACAGGATCAGTCAAATTCTTTGGCACATCTTTTTTGTTCATCATTTGTGCCAATGCAAGAGCAACCACACGTCAGGCCCTGCTGTGCAGATCCATATTTCCTGAATGGCTGAGAGGCAAAGAACATTTGAAAAAATCTGTCTTTGTTGTCTCTTGATTGTCGTGATATACAAGCAAGACGCTTTTATTTAGGGTGTTATAGAGATTAGAACGAGGAGAGAAACCTGTTGCCAATTTTATTTCTCTAAATTACCATAAGTTTTATCAAACTTAAAATTATGCTCGAACAATGATTTGACGAAGTACAATTATGATAATTTTTATAACACCAAGAGGATGATGTAGCGTCTCATTGTTCACCGGAACGATCGATATTGTCTCACACCGTGTTGTTCGCACCCTCCGACCTTCCTCCCCCTTTCACGCCAATATTCTGTGTTTCCCTTTGATGTCTCGCGGCTTGACCTGTGTTTATTTTGCAGTAGAGAATCGAGAATGTACTGTACCATTCGTGTCGGACATGTTTACGCTAGGTTGGGTGCTTGGAATTTTTTAACGTATTGACGTGTTCTTGTGTGGTTGGAGGATTGATATTATTATGTATCTCGCATGTTCGGGATTTGTATAGAGCTAGTTAGGAAGTCAAGCCAGTTCGTGAACAATTTACATCAACTGTCACAGATGACATTTCATGTTAGTATGGTAATGTATTGCATCGGGCTTTCTTATTGTTTAAATTACGCTATGGTCCGAGCACCGCAGGCTGACACGCGTCAGAATTGTTTAAGCGACGCAGGCAGTCCAGGTTAAGGTGGATAAATCCGGTCAAGTCCCTTCGGGCGTTTAAATGGTTTTGACACCGGCGCGTTCCGCGAGTGTGCAATTGAACGTTGTTTATTTTTGCGGTTATTTCAAAATTTTTTCCATGTTAACATTATCTAATTTTTGATGTGTGCATGAAGTGGCTTATGGACAAGTGAATTCTAAACAAAAAGTCACAAAACAAAATTTTGTGACACGTTTTTGTTCCCCCGGCCGACGATGTAAATAATATGCTCTCAAAGTTACGTTCTCTGGAAAATGAATTCCCTCGTGGGACAATAATATGATTCTTATATTAATAACTTATTTTAAAATGGCCCAAAGTGGAAAATCTCTCCACGCTATTTTTGGTTTCTTACTTTTCGGCATGTATCAATATATCCGGCCCTCCGTATTTGTGTTACTCGCACATGCGCATACACGATAACTACACTGGCAGTTGTTAATGTCAAAGGTTTGGTGTGTCAAACAAAACAAGACTGACGGCATTTAACCGCAGACTCTAATAGCTGTAACGGTGCTAACACTGCACTAGTGACGCTTCATTACTTCCTGGTACACCTTGCTCCAGAGAATGTTTTCTGCTACTCAAAGCAGGTCATAGTGCACGCCCTACTTTCTCCAATATCACAATCAGTACAGGAACACACATCAAGAGTTGAAATGTTCAGGGACGTGCTGTCTTCTCTGCTAGTGATATAATTTGTAATCATTCCTTATTTAATATTCAGGGCTATGTGTATGACAAGACCCTCATCAATCACATTTGGATTAACTTCGGGCTGGCCCATTCAGTTCCACTAGGAATCGATTGAATGATAATCAGGACTCAAACCAGTTTATTTAATTTTTTTTCCGATTCGCGACCTTTTGTGAGCAAAAAAAAAAGGGGGGGGGGGGTCAACGATTTGTTTACAACATTGTCGTATCAAGCATTTTGTGAAAGCAACACATTTTGTGTATAAATGTAAATTCTGGACCATACACATCCATTTACATAACACGGCTTTTGTCAGGAGGTGTAAAATGTTAGTCGGGGAGTGAATCGGTCAAGAGAACAGAGGAATTGCTTATCTATAGAAAACAGATATAAGCCAAACTTTTTGTCAAGCTTGCAAGACACATCGCTGACTCAACAATTTCACTAATTAGACAT
The DNA here is from genome assembly GCA_963931925.1 of Onchidella celtica. NCBI lineage: Eukaryota > Metazoa > Mollusca > Gastropoda > Systellommatophora > Onchidiidae > Onchidella > Onchidella celtica. Next base: position 2,102,669 of record OZ007583.1, on the reverse strand, counting down.
TCCCATCAGAAAAGATACGGTGTAGTCACAGCGTAGTGCATGCTGGGCAGTACAGGAGATGAAAGTTGCCGTAATAACTTTAATTTAAGTTCTTTGTTTTTAATATCCATATCTTTGTCCTGGCCGAGCAATGCCCGTGTTTTAAAATTCATAAAGCCCATTACGTCATCATTTCCTGTCGGCTTTTTTGCTATCCCTTCCACTGTGAGTTTAAGGCTGACATTTAATTCATTTAAAATGATGATGATGATATAACAATAATAATAATAATAATAATAATAATTAAATTGAGGTAAATTATAAACTTTTGGATAACATGCGTAGATTTGATGAAACAGCAAACAGATATCTGAGGGAGATTGTGATTAGAGCAGAACGTCCAGTGTCCTCAATGCCATAGTGGTAAGTATCCTCACCTGCCACGCGAGGCATCAATGGATCGATTCCTCGTCAATTGATTTCTTTCTTCCTTCTTTTTTTCTTCTGATACATTAAGTTATTTGTGCTGATATAAGAATCAAACACAGATTTCAACTCTGTAATTATACTCTTTTTTTATTTTGTATTCCATTAACGAAAACGTTAAAATTATAGACAATGATGAACAATATTATGTAATTTCTTATCTGTTCACACATTATTTACATCTCAATTATTTTTACAATAAGAACAACAACAACAAAAATAAAAACAACAACAACAAGACAATAACAACACAAACAATAGCAACAACAACAATAACCACAAAAACAGCATTACAATAATAACAAAAAAACAACAACAGCAACAATAACACATTTAAAACGACAACATACAACAAAAAACCACTAACAACAATACAACAAACCAACAACATTAATAAAAAAAACAACAGCAAAGAACATTAACAACAGCAGCAATAACAACAAAACAACAATAAGAATGCCACAACAACAACAACGTCAAAATACAACAGCAAACCAACAACACTAATAACTACCACTGTCACAAATCCCAGACTGGGAGATGTAATAAGTTATGACAGGACAACAATCACGAACGAACAAGTTTAACACTTAACAGAACAACCCATCAGACTCACACATTTATTAAACATAATTATACAGATAATAGCGCAATTACATACATTATATTATTGAAATTAACTGCCGTACAACGGCCTTATTCCCACATGCACTCTTCCTCGGATCCACAGCCCGGTAGTTACTTCCTAAAGACACTTCGGCCTCAGCCTCTCCCCTCAGGGTCTTAATAGCACATTAATAATTCACTGGCACCGCAGTCTCTCAATATCACCTTCCTATTGCCATAACACCTTAGCCTTCCACTAGCACCTCAGCTGGGCAATAGCACATTATCATTTCAATAGCCCATCAACATGGCAATAGTACATTATCATTTCAATAGCCCATCAACATGGCAATAGTACATTATCATTTCAATAGCCATCAACGTGGCAATAGTACATTATCATTTCAATTAGCACATTCACGCTCATATCTACGTCCCTGTCCGTGGCCAGACTGCCACGACTTTATGTGCCTCTACTGTCCTGCACCGACAGCCTCACTCTTGGCCTATGTGTGGCCTCCGGCCCTATGCTGGCCTATCCCCTGTGCTCACCGAGGTGGCTCTTTGGCCCGTCCCCGACACCTACAAGAATAACATTACATTGGTATAATACCATACTATTTCTATTCACTCCACCTCTCCTTACAACCCATGAAGCGTACACACAATAGTTCACATTTCACTCACCAAACATCTTACGGTAACACACCTCCATCGTAGTACACAATACTCACTCGTGCTACAAATCCATGAACTCAACTTTCATCTATCGCTCATGGCGCACATTGCTATATCCAATATCAAGGACTTCCACATTCCTCACATATACTTATTTACATCATGGCAATAGACAAATATAATACATCAATCATAATTATCAATCATCGTTCCACCTACCAGTCATCACTGGAAAAAACTCTCTCACTAGTCTTTCGACTGCTCTCCTTATGTTCGCCCACTGGGCTTTCTCTTGCGTCCGCTCTTTAGGACGTTCCAACTTGCAGTGATATTAATACAGCGCTCTCGCCTCATTCAGACCCCCACCCAATCATAACATGCACGCTTTCCCCCACTTGTCTACGTGCGTTAATTTTACTCTCCTCCTTTCCCCCCCGTAATTATTAACTATCGCTCACTCCACTCGTGACAACCACAAACCAGAACAACAATAAACAACAAAAAAGTACAACAAAAAGAACAACTACAACACAAAGTGGACTTTGCATCCCAAATAGTGAAATGTGCAGATAACAAATAAATACATTGTAATAGATCAGATACAGTAGTTAATCACACTTACAATACAAGTCACTCATCTCTGTACGACATAATCACAGGTAATGATTACTATTCAAACATGGGCATACAGGTCTGATAATGAAATAATTGGCTTTAACGTCTCTATCAATATGAAAAAAAAGCACAGGAGCTCTATTAACATGAAATAAATAGGTACAGGGGCTACACTAATATGAAATAAACAAGTATGGGGTCTCAATTAATAATTTAGAAATAAATAGGTGCAGGAGCTTATTAAAATGAAATAAATGAGTACATGGTCTTTATTGATATGATATAAATAGGTACAGATGTTCTGTTAATATAAAATACATAGCTGCAGCCATTCTGTTAGGGATAAGGGAGCGGAGGGGGAAGGTAAGGATGAATTTTATTTCATTTTGCCCGGGCAGCGGCCTGTTCCGCCTGGTCTTTTCAATTTCCAACTGCCAAGGTATCTTTAACGTGCGCAATGTGGACACTGACCTTCCGAGTATTTCTTCCTTATCCGAGAAGACTAGGTGTTTGGTCTTACCTACCGTATGATCAGGGACAGTAAAATGTGAGCAAAATATCAAACTTCCAACATGCCTGTACCGACCGGGATCTGAAATCGGTACCATCGGCATGAGGGGCGAGCACCATACCTCTAGAAAATATATTGTGTTCTTTCCCCGGCCCAGGAAATACAGCAATGTGGAGGGGGCAGTGAGGTAGGTATTTATTTGTCTATGTATGTGTGTATGTACATGAGTGTGTAATTGTGTTAGAGAGGATGAGAGAGAACAATAATGGGAAGGATATCTGGTGTGTATTTGGATGCGAAAGTGTAAAATGTGTGTTTTTCTGGATGAAAAGTACATCAATCTTTCCACTGATAATGATGTTAATTGATTTTCTTTTAATGACCAATGGGTTTGTTCATCTATTTCACATCAACCCACTGGGTCTTTTAGCACCATCGGGGTGACACAAAGGTTTGATTCTTGAAAGGAGGTGTCTGACTGACAGGCCACCACCCTCCCCCCTCTCACCCAGCAGTGTGTCGCACCTGGAAGCGGAGTAGTCTCAGATGGTTGGGGGAGGGGGGGGTGGGCTACATTGGTATTGGATACAACAGCAAATCCATTGTGCATGATGTTTGTGGATCCCAGTGACAGGACCATCCACACAAACACTATTGCAAATGTCACCGGTCGGCACCAGGAACCTCATTTATCTAGCTACTGTGGGGGTTGTTCGGGGACCGTACAGTTTCACGGGGAAAAACTATAGCTGACCAGTGAAGACCCGTCAGTGCATTCTCTAGTTTTGACTTTATAATTAGACCACGTTTCCCTAGCGGGTTGAGCCAGAGGAAAAAGAAAGCAGCCGACGATGAAGAGAGAGAGAGAGAGAGAGAGAGAGAGAGAGAGAGAGAGAGAGAGAAAGAGAGGATTTTGTGAAGGAGGGATGTTCGAGGAAGAAGTAATGCAAGCAGAAAGAAAGAAAAGAATATTATACAGAAATATTAGAAGAAGTCGTGAAGAACAAATGACAACAGCAACAACAACAACTATAACGTCAAACAGCAAAAATATAAAAAATAAAAACAAAAAAAAGATTTACTGTGTTGTATGGACTTCAATAACTTCATTTGTTGAGTGTGCACGGAGAGAGACAAGGGAAATAAACAATAACAAACTTTTGAGTTCTAGGCTTTTAATTGTTGCTCCACTTGATATAGAGATACACGGATGGGATGGCCATTATGGCAGGAGTTTGTTTGGCATTTGGAAGAGCCCAATAGCACGGCAGTAGATACACAGGAAAAGTAGGTGGGGCGGGTGTGATGGTGGTGGTGCCCAACTGCTCCTGCACAGTTACCGCCTTCTGTATTGGCTAGATTAGATCTAGGTCTAGTTTATACAATGAAATTAAAATTATTGAAGAAGACTTTTCGGCCGGCCTCTTAAAGGCCTTTCTCAATAGTTAATGACAGCATCCACCATCGATGAAGTGTAGTACAAATGATTGAATAGACGGCAGTCCAATCGGGGAGTGTCAACCTAGATGGAATCTAGACTCTTGATCTAGAGCCTACACCGTACATCAAGACACCGTCCTTACCGATCACACCAAGTCGGACCGCACAGTACATTCCACGTTCACAGTACACGTGGAACTATCCAACTATCCGTCGTCAATAGAAAATATGTTTTGGAGTACCACTGTGGTCCCCTATAACATTCTTCTGGTGTATTCTACACACACAACAATGCATCCCTCATCAGCGTAGCCTGTGAAGAATTTAGAGAAAAAAATCCCTAAAGGAAGGTAACAATCCCAGGATTCGTTTCCAGCCCAAAACATATATTAAAAAGTTATAATTTTATTACATTTGAATTAAATTTAAGGTATTTGAAATAGGCTTCCATTATCTGCCAACATTATCCGTTGACACTGCCCAGGTTTATCCGCCAACAATATCATCCTGTGTTTACCCGCCAGTGTTGACTAAATACGAAAAAAAAATAAAGGATTTATTCTCTGTTATCGTTGTTGGATGAAAAAAAAAATTAAACAGTGAGAATCGAACCACGATCACCTATCTGACAGGCTAAGAGGCTAACCACTACGCTACTCCATTCCCCGTTATTGTGAAGACATTTTGCCAAAATAAACATCACTAAAGCAATATATTATCAGGGGATAAACACTCCATTACCCGAAAGTATTGGTGTTGATTAATTACAAAAAACAAACAAACTGGACTTATTCCCTGTTATTATTGTTGGATTAACCAAAAGCATTAAACAGATTGATAACTGATAAAAAGATTTTTATAAGATAAGAAAAAAACAAAAAAAAAACCCAGCCTGCTGACAATTGAACCACTGTACCCAGATTGGCAAGCTAAATGACCAAAAAATGGACTTATTCCCTATTATTGTTACTGGATTTTAAAAAAAATTGATTCCTGATAAAAGACTTATAAGAAAAGAGAAAAAAAAAACAAGTCTCTGCCGAGAATCAAACCACGGTCAACTGTCTGACAGGGAAAGATGCCAATCACTGCGCTATTGAGGACCTTGTCTATTTAAGTCTTTATTTTAAGAGGTGTCGCTGTCCTTGGCATTTACATCTCGCTTTTCTTCTTTTTTTATTTTTCTTGCTGTGATAAGGATTCGTTTTTTTAGAATTGTGCACGAGCAGCGGCCAGTTCGGCCTGCTCTTTTTTATTTCCGACTGCCAAGGTATCTTTAACGTGCACAACGTGCACACGGGCCCTCCGGATTTTTCGCCCTTATCCGGGAATGGGTGCTCGATCTTACCTACCACAGGAACAGGGACAAGAAAATATGAGAAAAATCCCAAATTTCCAACATGCCTGTACCCACCGGGATTGGAATCCGGTATCTTCAGCATGAGAGGCGAGCACCTCGCCTCTAGGCCACCGCGGGGACCGAGGACCTTGTGCAATTGTGAGGGAATTTTTATGAAATAAGCATGACTAAACCAAGAAAACCTTTGTGACCTATGGATTTGACTTGAACTTTCATACCCATTTAATCAACAATATTTCATTTTTATTTAGGAAAGCCTCTTCAATTACAATCATGCCAAGGTTTTCAACAAGTGCGCAGTGCGAACCTTCATCGAGATGAACGGAACAAGGGAGGAAGACGGAGAAGCACGGAGCCTATTAATAACGGAAGCGCATATCCATACATGTTGTACGGATATGGACAGTGCATTATATCCGTACAATGCACACAATTCGATGACGTAGAACTCACACCGAAATACTATATTATTGACCTTGTTAATTTGCATAGTTTTTAAAAATATGAATCGGCTTGGTAGAAAAACAATCCGACCTCTGCTCGGAGATTGCGTGATCTGCGCTAATAATATATACTTGAGTGTACGTCGATCACCAATGGCTAACCTAACCCCTTTTCGCCTGATTAGTCAATCTGACTACCGCCCATTGATACAAACTGACTAGACCCTCACGCCTCCCAGGTCCATCTGACTATTCCATGTGGTGTCAATTTAAATTCGTGAACACTATACCAAGTTTTGTTTCAGCAAACCTTCACCAGTCGCGCTTTTTGGTAAACATATTGTACGGATATGCACTGTCCTTATCCATACAACATGTTGTACGGATATAACACTATCTTTTTCGCTCCACGCGGAGAAGGGTTCCAATCAGGGTAGATCACTTGCTTTTACAAAATTTATGCTGGCGGATAAAAAAAAAAAATCCTACTTGAAATTTTATCCGACAGTATCGGAGGATAAACACTTTCTTTGAAAATAAGCAATGCCCATGATCAGTTTCGCAGATCACGCTGCATAAAATATCATAACATACAGGCAATCTGAAAACTGTCCGTTCGGGCACTAGGCTTTATTCACCTTTTTAAATCACAGAGCTGTGAGGCGATGAGCAATTTTGTGACGTCATTTTAGGTGAGTCGTGTCGGTGCTTGGGATAAACCAGCGGCAGATCATGTATGTTCTAATAATAGGTTATAGTTTATTTACTCATGTACACTACATGGGAGACTTTTAAAATGTCTTTCTTCCAGTTTTTTTGTGTGTTTTTTTTTATTAGATGAATAATAAGAAATACACAAAGACAAGCTTCGGAATTGCAATCTAATAGGCCTAGACTTATTGTTAGCAAGCCAAAAAACTGTTATGGGAAATGACAAATTTCATTTAAAGGTGGTGGGGATCCTGAAGTGGAAGTTAGGCTTCAAAATGTACTTTTCGGTTAGATTGTCCATTTAGGGATATTATTTTACTAACAATATGCCAATTTCGAATGTTTGTAACTCTGAAATAAACTTTAGTGAGATGGGGGTCGCCACAAAACCACGAGTATTAGTGAATACTTGATATTAAGAGGTTTATTTATATGTTGCCCACATGCCTAGTCAAGGTAACAGGCCTATTCCCTTCTATACAAGCATACAATACCACTATACTGTTGGCATTGCTCACAAAAAAAAAAGTGTCAAACTAGGACAGGTCTCAGGCATCGTTCAAAATGAAAATTAAATAAATATATGAATGAAAATTTGGATCATCTCTCAATTTTATTTCAGTTTCTACAAAATTTGATACAACACACATGATTTACAGTAAACATCATGACTATTTGTAAAGATCACCAGAGTTTACATGAACGGGACTGAGGCGTCTTTTGATGAGAGCAATGTTAGTTCTGTTGTAGTGTAAATGCGGGAAATGATAGAAGTTCGACCAACGTTTACAAAGACATGCCAGATCTAAGGATTATAAGACAGAAAAGTTAAATGGTTCTGTCTTAATAGTTTTCCACAAACCAGTCCAGCCACTTCAGATCGGGACAATCAGTCAGGGTTTCCCCCAGCATGCCCATTTTATACACCAGTTTTTGACAACCACCCCTGGATCTCAACATGACAACCTGCAGATCTGGAGCATCATTGAACACCCTGCCTTGACCTTGATCCACAATCCAGGGAATGGATGCACTTTGCATCAGAACTTCTCCATCAGGCATGATAGCTGTAGCTCTAGTACCACAACACCAACTCACAACTCTGCCAACGGCGCATACACTTATACTGAAACTTTGATTGACTGCCATTCTCAGGTCCGATTCACTGCCATACTGGACTTCATTGGTGGGCGTCACTCGTAAGATTTTCCTCCAGTTCCGAGTACTGAGGAACCACTTGACGTCATGTCCATCTCCACTGTCCACAACCTGGTGAAATGTCGACCTTCGAATGTGATTTTCTGTTGTGTCTGAACTCCGTCACTACTGACAGATGTGTACACCACGATCATAGGGTTAGGGAGTATTGCGTACTTGTCTGATGCTTCGATAAAAGGTGCAGTGTCTGCAATGACATCTTTGTCTTTTGAGATCAGAAACAGAACATCAGCTGACAACTTACCGTCTACCACCACTCGCAGAGGACGTCCTTCATCTCTGACCTTGGCCTTGACATATTTCACAGCGTCCACTTTGTTTCTAGCTCCTCCAAACCAGCAGTTATCAAACGTTTTTATGCGTATTTTATGGGTGAACAGTCTGCTGTCGTAAATACTGCCACTGAACCATTGGTGTTCACAGGTAGAAATGTGTCCCACATTCTTGAATCGCATGGGTTTAAACCGAGGAGGCCGGCGAATGCCAGTTCCAATGGTGGCCATGGAATGAAGTCGGTAATACCAGACATCTTGAGTGTCGGCCTCCAACTCCATCGCTGAATAATCTCTCTGTAACCGCTCAGAAAGTATAGCCGGGCATCTTGTAGATTATCTGGTCAAGAAACAAAGGGAGAAATAAGGCATAACTTTATCTATCTGTCTATCTGCCTCTCTGTATGTACGTGTGTATGGACGTCTGTCTGTCTGTCTGTCTGTCTGTCTGTCTATCTGCCTCTCTGTATGTACGTGTGTATGGACGTCTGTCTGTCTGTCTGTCTGTCTGTCTGTCTGTCTGTCTGTCTGTCTGTCTGTCTGTCTGTCTGTCTGTCTGTCTGTCTGTCTGTCTGTCTGTCTGTCTGTCTGTCTGTCTGTCTGTCTGTCTGTCTGTCTGTCTGTCTGTCTGTCTGTCTGTCTGTCTGTCTGTCTGTCTGTCTGTCTGTCTGTCTGTCTGTCTGTCTGTCTGTCTGTCTGTCTGTCTGTCTGTCTATATGTCTGTCTGTCTGTCTGCCTGTCTATATGTACGTGTGTATGGACGTCTGTCTGTCTGTCTGTCTGTCTGTCTGTCTGTCTGTCTGTCTGTCTGTCTGTCTGTCTGTCTGTCTGTCTGTCTGTCTGCCTATATGTACGTGTGTATGGACGTCTATCTATCTATCTATCTATCTATCTATACTGTCTGTCTGTCTGCCTGCCTATCATTACCAGGGTTTACACATCTAGCAGGCTACTCGCAGCAAGCAACATCTGAATAACATTTGTGAAGCAGTTGCGACAACTTGGCATTTTCTTGTTTCTATTGAATACAAACATGAATGGTTCTGAACCGTGTAAAATGGCGAATTTTCAGTTTCTGACACATTCATGTAAAGAGTTTTTCGAATTATGAAATGTGTAAATGAAGATCCACCCCCCCCCCCCCCCAGAAAGAACGGAATTAAAAATATAGAACATGAGGCTTTTTTTTTTACTGTTCAGCTGCTCTACAGCGGTAGATCCCAAAGTAGGTTCTGTGGAACTTCAAGCATTGATAAAAACTGTCAGCTTTCTGGAAAATTTAATTTGGAGTGAGCTTGTGATTCAACCGGTGGGTGAAAATTTCGGCTGAAATCATTATGTGTTTATTGTGTTCAAGACTTTCCAGACAAAGGAATACTGGACAGAATTGAGACATGCAGCTGCGAGTTTTAAACGAATTCTGTGCAGTCTCTTTCCATTGACGGAGTGAAATTAGTTCATGTAAAATGGCATAAATGGCATGAAGATCTTGATGAAGATATTCCAAACGTTTGGGAAGCGCCGCTCATCAGAAAACCGGGCATTTGGATTGATTCAGCTTTATTGTAAATGTAGTGCAGGACAATAACTACATGTATTCTCATCAAACAATTAAAGAGCCATTATTTGCCAGGATGAGCAGGTCACATCTCTGAAAGTCGAATATTTATTATCAATATTATTGTTATTATTATTCTCATCAAGTGTTTTTTTTTTTTTCAAATTTTAATACCTGTTGTACGGTCAAAATCCTTTATTTGAACACTTACCTAGTCGATCTTCAAGAGATGTTTCTATCATTTCCTGCATGTACACTACAACAGAACTAACATTGCTCTCATCAAAAGACGCATCAGTCCCGTCCATGTAAACTCTGGTGATCTGTAGAAAGTCGCCTTCCGTATGTCTGGCCTCTCGCTTTGCTGGTATAGCGAAACTTCTGCTAACAAAATCAAAAGACATGAATGGAAAAGCTTCGGATATCCAAAATTCCGGGGCCTTCATAAAGATCACGTAAGAGTTAATGAGTATGACTCCGGCTTCATCGCCCACATTGCTCAGTGTGCGAATGTTCATCTCATAGTTAAATACTGTATCGTTAAACCCCTGGATCCACCCACTGACACTCTCTGGTGGTACATGATATTCGCAAAATCTGCAAATCAAACCATGTGGACATGATAAATTATTATTGTAGATGTCAATGATAAAGACAACGCAGGTGCTCTCAGAAGCGTAACTGGGAGTCCCCGAAGTGTCGCCCATTCCGGAAATGTGTATGCATGACCTCTGACCTCCCACAGTGACGTCAACAGCCATGAAGCAGCCCGGGGTTTCATAACATGAGAAAGGACATTGTAAATGGTTTATGCCTGTCAGTCGGTTTAGTTCTGTACCACCCAGGCTGTCCTGAATGTCCGGATCTGAGTAGTTTGCTGGACGGAAGAGTGCAACCTCAGACATTGATGGGCAAATGACGTAAGATATCAACAGTGGTGTCAGTATGACCCATCGATCTCTGAACGCAGCCATCTTTAGGCGAAACCAAAACCCCTGAAATTGCACAAAATGAAAAATAAAAGAATATTTTAGGATCGAAATAGAGACCAGATAAAAAATTACTTCCCCATGATTTCACAAGTAGAGTTGCCCCAACAAAGGTTTAGAATCCACGTGTAAAAATTCTCTAATGGAGATAAATAAACAGATCCCCGATCTCAAAATGCAAAGATGATTTATTTATAAAACTGTTGCTGTTGTATGTCTTCTAATCATCCTCAAATAGTTTATCATAATTTCAAAGTCATGGAAACTTCTCGTCAGATTCTGACTTTGCCACCGCAAGATCGATCATTTCTCTGTTTATCTGATTTTAAGTGCCATGAGTATCTCTCAAGTGGAGAATGGAAGCTTATTATTGAATCTACCGTGTAAATGGTGGTAGCTCAAGTGTGAAAAAAAAATTAAATCTAAAACGCAGGTGTTTTAATATACAGATAGAGCTTAATACCTAGAAGTTTTATCTCACTTGGAAAATACTAAACACATTCCTGTTATCTACTGTCACTGTAATATTTATCTCCTGTGTAGAATGGCAAAGTTTAAATGTCAAATCTAAACATTCTCAGGTCTTGAACTCCAGATTTCCTACAACAAAGGGAAATAAACGGTGGAATCAGGAATGAAAATCCAACTCTCCTTCCTGGCAAAGGCAATTGATACCGTAGTGGAGGTCGCAGGTTCGAGCCCTGCAGGATTCACTTTTCTTTCTTTTCTCTTTCACTCCAGCGTTTCTGAGAACTAACTAGATATACACTGTTAAACGCCTCACATTTCTGTAATTAATTTTCCCAGTTCTCTGTCTCCCTTCAAGTTTCTGCTTACTTTTATTTTAAGGAGTCGCTGATCAAAATCAACATCAACAAAAGCTGAGGCCAGAAAGGACGGTACTGATCTTGTTGGGCACTGGAGAAACAGACGGCAATAGGGACGAATGTCCACCCTTTATAGTGAGACAAACAAACAAATGGACTGAGTTGTCGCCCGTATTCAATTCTGTTCTATGTACGGGCAGAGGTACAAAACTTAGTGGAGATCACTGTCAGAGGTGGGATATAGTGGATATAGTAGATGTGAACACAGCTCGTTGACTCACACCCGAAACATTCATACCTCAATAACTAAGCAACACAGGATTACTGAAGTTCAGGCCTGACGGGCCATATAATCATAATACAACATTCGACTGCATAATTTACGGTAATCACAATCATAGATATTACATAAATGTCATCGACTACAGAAAGTCCAGCAAGTATATCTAAAATAGGGTATAGCATGAAAATATTGTACTATGCACTCTTTAAGTGCGCCTATCCAGGACTACGGTTCCTAAAGGACACCGTTGTAAACAAATTCAATTTGGTCGGTCTCGCTTTCATACAATCAGTAATAGCACCTAATCAGATAATTGACTGACTCATAAAGCGTAGCAGCACTCACTAATAATTTTCACAGTAATACATTTTACAAAATATCTATGCTTCTCCACACTAAGAAGTATACAGCTGGGAAATGAACATAGTTCAATCTCAAACACAATCTAACAGCTCATTACACATCTAGTAAAAGTATAGTCAATGTCCTTCTCTTCGTCACAATGGGGTGACGGAAAAACTGTCACAGTTCCTGGCACGAACACATACGAGGGATCTCACCATTTCCTCGCTCGCTATGGTTTTGCGAGCGAGAGAGTCCAATGCAAGCGGTGGGCACAGAGGCTTCGTCACTGTCCAGGTCTCTCACTGTGCGAATCTTTCTGTCTGTCATTTCCACTCAGGTAGGAGGCCCCCGTGACTCGTCCTTTCGCCAAATGCTCGAAATATGAATCCACTGATCTTAGTACGTGTGTTAGCTTTTATACCCCCCCTCCCCCCCCCCTACCGATGGTTACTAAGGGTCTCCCTCCCGATTGGACGATCAAGGACCTAGCAACGACCAACACAAGTTTGTCTTTCAGTTAACCCTAATTGCTTTCTCAAAAGGATATGTACACAACTCAAAAACCTACGCTCGAACTTCTACAATCCTACTATGTAAACAAGAAAATCTCACACGCACACCAAAATCAAAGGGTTAACTTAATGTTTACAAACTTCACTCACACATCCCTCATCACGAAATCCGTGGCTCGATTAATAGCTAAACGCGTTTCATATTCTCCCAAAATAACCAACCCATGACTAACAGAAAAAGAGCTCATGCGGCTCGTGACAATCACCCGGACAACCACAAAACATAAAAACATTCCTTCTTCACTGGAGACAAAGACAACGCGGCATAGAGAAACATTGGCCGGCCTTGTACTTCTTCTTCCTGGCAAACAATAGCTTTGGATGACAATAGGTTTAGTATAGAATGTAGACGTCATTCTTATATTGTGTACCGTCAATGTGTCCATGTCAGCTTTTGCCATATTTATTCTATACAAACTTTCTCCAGCGACCACTATGTCTGAATTCTTACCGCTTCATGTAGGGCCATTTACACCAGCCCACAGCTTTCAAGTTTTACCTACAACAGAATCAACAGATGTGTTCTATATTGGCAATGAAAACGCCAATGTTGTCTTCACAACACTTTTGGGGGGGGGGGGGGAGGGGGGGGAGGAGGTGGCTGTTGTATTCCTGGGTCCGATGTTGATGTTTTCAAATCATCAAGTTGAAAGATGAAACAAAACTTTTTTTTTCTAAGCGAGTTCGAGATCTAATTAATGAATCGATTAATTTCTTTGATCTGAAACAGGTGCAAGCAGGCAAAGTCTTAACAGTGAGTTCTTTCAATGTCATTCCAAATGTGACTGTAGTTGGGGATCTTTGATCTCATGTAAAAATATGTTTAGGCTGCTCACTGGTCTGGTAACGTCCCTGTTTGTCCCCAGTTCCTTCACGCCACCAGTATGTACAGTGTTTCTTGTACTAAAGAACAGACCTTCTGGATACAAAATGGTGAGAAATTCTAATATTTCTGTCACAGATGTACGAACGGGCTATGAATTATCCGGCCAACGATAAAACAACAGTTTAGTGTATTTTCTTAAGCTTACTTATCGACAACGTGCACTAGGGGCGCATACGTATACCTGCCTACCCCGAACCCCGTTCTTATCCTCAACCCTAAATCTTATCGTATCCCAAACCCGTGACCCCTTACCCTTTCAACCAAAAAGCATGAGAAAAAGAAAAAGATAATCGGAAAGAATAATAATTTTTTAATTAAGGCTGTTCTTTGGGATTATTTCGGGAGGAGCTCTATGGCTCAGCAGTCACAAAAGGCCTTAAAATACGTACTCCTAGCGCAAAAAAAAAAAAAAAACTCGGAGAAATTACCTACTTGTAGCAAACCTCTTTAGAAAATATCCGGATTTTTCTCTGTATCCAGCCAGGGTCATCACCGGAGGAGCCCAATCAAAACAGAGCAATTTTGGCTCAGCAAAGGTCTGGTCAACCCGTTCCTCTTTTGATTGTAAACATTGTCCGTTGTTGTTGTT
>OZ007583.1:2082500-2088101 GCA_963931925.1 Onchidella celtica | reverse complement strand
ATACAGTCAGATGCTGGCAGACAAAAAGTACCTACACATTGTGGAGTCCCAGGCAATGAGAAGACAGACCAACTGGCCAAAGAGGGCTCCGGCCTGGAGCAGCCACAGTGCCTCTTGAACTACTATGAGAAGAAAATCCTCATCAAAAACAACAGACGGCAGCAAATAAACCAACAGGATAAATATCATCTCCTGAACAGAGAGGACCAAGTAATATTGTTCAGACTAAGAACTGGCCACAATAGGCTCCACCACCATATGTTCATCAAGTTTAAAATAGGAACATCTGCCATATGTGAGTGCACCCAGTCTCCTCAAAACACGGAGCATGTATTGCAGAACTGCACACTCTTCTCAGCACTGCGAGAAACGTATTGGCCCCAACCCACCGACCTGAATATCAAAGTCTATGGTGCTCTGCCAGAACTGCAGAAAACCGTAAATTTTCTTAGAAGAACAAATTGCTGATTTAAATTGGTGAACGAAAGAAGAAGAAGAAGACTACTAAATCCGGAAAGATCCTAACATACCAAGCCTGGTCAAACACAGTGAGAACTTGCCACTATTTCTTGGGTGTAAACTTTGCTCCCAGCATCTGAATGTGTCTGCTCGGGCTTAGTGTGGTCTCCTCGTGGACAACCAAATATGGGTGGAATAGGTAGGACTCGACTTGGAAAGATGTCCTCGCTAAGTGTAATTTGAATCTTTACCCTCACAGTTTCATTCGTCCACCACAAACCACTTTTTTTTTTATAATGAATTTAGGTGAAATCGGATGTTTCAGGCCACGTGTAGTTGTCTCAGAGTTCTCGGTCTACGAATTGCTCTTCTTAAGACAGAAATTATTTTAGGCCTGTAGATGTCACGATTGAGCTGGGGACGAATTTCAGCCAACACTGTGACCTTTTGCTCAACCTTTGAATGTCTAAATTTCTTGGCTGGACTAGAATGTTCATTCCAGCAACAAAAACAAAAACAGAAACTATTTCTGTGTTCTAAGATTTTTTTATTTTTTTTTTGTATTTTTTGTATTTTGTATACTTTTTTATTCCCATTTGGGAAATTTGCCTTTGTGTCATTTTGCCCGGGCAGCGACCTGTTGGGCCTGCTCTTTTCGATGTCCAACTGCCGAGGTATCTTTAAAATGCGCAACGTGCACACGGGCCCTCCGAATTTTTCGTCCCTATCAGAGAAGTCTAGGTACTAGGTCCTAACTCTCATAGGATCAGGGACATGAAAATATGAGAAAAGTCCCGAAAATCCAACATGCCTGCCCGACAGGGATTTGAACCCGGTATCTTATGCATGAGAGGTGAGCATCTTGCCTCTAGACCACAGTGTCAACTTGCAAATCCAAGACATAAGTGTTAAGCTTGGCACTCAGGTTTTGACAGTGGCTTGAGCTATTAGTTCAAAGTTTGCACAAATCCCCCTGGGCAAGGCTTATTGGTGAGCTGAGACGACCGAAAAAATAATAGGCACATTTAATATCGATTGACCCTCATATGAATGTCTGTAACATAGGGAGGGAGAAGAGAAACTGGGTGTTGGGTGTGGGGAGGGGGGAGAGGGCTCGATTGCAGACCAGTTTTTCAAAAGGCGCCACTTCAGACCGAAAGTTTGGTTAATGTAGGCAAAGATACGAGATGCAATAAGATGACAGACTCCCTTCTTTGTGTCCTTAAAAAAATCATGTACACAGTTTGCGCGCTGACCGGAAAGGGGGGGGGGGGCATGGTGCATTGCATGAAAGGAATGTTTGATATAATGCGAATTTGTTACAGTACTGCTGCGACTAAAAAAAAGGACAAAGAAAACTAGCCAGAGTTTTCCTACAGCAACTGAAGTTATGATTACAAAATAATTATGTGACTTCAGTCGAAATTTATAGCGATAACTGAACAGTGAACAAAATTCAATAGTTTCCCAATATTGGCTTTGTAAAAAACGGCGTTGTTCATGACTTCCGGGCATTCCCTGACTGGTGGCAGTTCGAAACCTGTACAGGGTAAGAGTGCTAGCTGTCTCATCTTACTGTATCTGTTCTAGTATCTTTGGTACAGGAGCAACACTGCGTATTTGGGAGCGAAAACAAATAAAAAGAATGGTGATTTTGGCAGTACATGCAGATCTGGTATCCTTGCATTCAAACTGAAATGATGTCATTCATAAAGAGCGAGTTTACTAGTTTTGCTTTCCGGCTAATAACAATTGTCTTTTACAGATCACGTCTGTTCTTCTATCCACAGATGTAAATCGTATGTGGGTCGACATTCAGAACCACAATACCTTTATCTCTCTCCAGCTTGCCGAAAGGTAAAATCAGAACTGGCTTTAGGAGCTGCAGGGCCCATAATTAATTATCACTGTAATTGGTCACGTTCTCTGTGAAACCTACAACCTGGTGTTATTGTTGGCTATATGGTGAACTGTGTTTTTGTGTGTACTTGACAAGACTATATTATCATAGCGCGGGTTCCCCTTAAGCATGGAGTCCTATTCTGAGCAGATAGTCCAGTTGCCTTACAGCTTATGCGGAGCATAACTCTAGCTTCATCAGAAGATTCTATATGAATTTTCATCAACACACCCAAACAAGTGTGTACACAGGTGATAGCCACTGTAAAGCAGGAAGGTACAGTGGACATGCAAGAGCCCTGATCCCCGCCATGCGAAAAGGTTAAATTAAATATTTTAGATGACCTCGTCCACTTTGGGGAAAAAAAACTGAGTTCATGTTACCAATGGAATTTAGTTGATGTCTAATATTATTTCCAATACTTTTAGGTCTATATGTCGTCCAACAACAGGTGATAAACTCAACATTTCATTACTTTTTATTTAGAGGGGCTCAAACTTTGACGTCGAATGTCTCAAAAGTGGAGACGTGGGGGGGGGGGGGGATAGAACACTATAGTGCCGATAGGTTACCTTTCGCTGTTTCACGGGACTCGATAGTGTTTCCTGTGTGTAGTGAGATTCCTTACGGGAGGAGGGGGAGGGCGGGGGGGGGGGGAGAGATCACTGAACTTGGCATGAATACCTGACTGTTCATCTTTAGCCTTGAATACCTGACTGTTCATCTTTAGCCTTGAATACCTGACTGTTCATCTTTAGCCTTGAATACCTGACTGTTCATCTTTAGCCTTGAATACCTGACTGTTCATCTTTAGCCTTGAATACCTGACTGTTCATCTTTAGCCTTGAATACCTGACTGTTCATCTTTAGCCTTGAATACCTGACTGTTCATCTTTAGCCTTGAATACCTGACTGTTCATCTTTAGCCTTGAATACCTGACTGTTCATCTTTAGCCTTGAATACCTGACTGTTCATCTTTAGCCTTGAATACCTGACTGTTCATCTTTAGCCTTGAATACCTGACTGTTCATCTTTAGCCTTGAATACCTGACTGTTCATCTTTAGCCTTGAATACCTGACTGTTCATCTTTAGCCTTGAATACCTGACTGTTCATCTTTAGCCTTGAATACCTGACTGTTCATCTTTAGCCTTGAATACCTGACAGTTCATCTTTAGCCTTGAATACCTGACTGTTCATCTTTAGCCTTGAATACCTGACTGTTCATCTTTAGCCTTGAATACCTGACTGTTCATCTTTAGCCTTGAATACCTGACTGTTCATCTTTAGCCTTGAATACCTGACTGTTCATCTTTAGCCTTGAATACCTGACTGTTCATCTTTAGCCTTGAATACCTGACTGTTCATCTTTAGCCTTGAATACCTGACTGTTCATCTTTAGCCTTGAATACCTGACTGTTCATCTTTAGCCTTGAATACCTGACTGTTCATCTTTAGCCTTGAATACCTGACTGTTCATCTTTAGCCTTGAATACCTGACTGTTCATCTTTAGCCTTGAATACCTGACTGTTCATCTTTAGCCTTGAATACCTGACTGTTCATCTTTAGCCTTGAATACCTGACTGTTCATCTTTAGCCTTGAATACCTGACTGTTCATCTTTAGCCTTGAATACCTGACTGTTCATCTTTAGCCTTGAATACCTGACTGTTCATCTTTAGCCTTGAATACCTGACTGTTCATCTTTAGCCTTGAATACCTGACTGTTCATCTTTAGCCTTGAATACCTGACTGTTCATCTTTAGCCTTGAATACCTGACTGTTCATCTTTAGCCTTGAATACCTGACTGTTCATCTTTAGCCTTGAATACCTGACTGTTCATCTTTAGCCTTGAATACCTGACTGTTCATCTTTAGCCTTGAATACCTGACTGTTCATCTTTAGCCTTGAATACCTGACTGTTCATCTTTAGCCTTGAATACCTGACTGTTCATCTTTAGCCTTGAATACCTGACTGTTCATCTTTAGCCTTGAATACCTGACTGTTCATCTTTAGCCTTGAATACCTGACTGTTCATCTTTAGCCTTGAATACCTGACTGTTCATCTTTAGCCTTGAATACCTGACTGTTCATCTTTAGCCTTGAATACCTGACTGTTCATCTTTAGCCTTGAATACCTGACTGTTCATCTTTAGCCTTGAATACCTGACTGTTCATCTTTAGCCTTGAATACCTGACTGTTCATCTTTAGCCTTGAATACCTGACTGTTCATCTTTAGCCTTGAATACCTGACTGTTCATCTTTAGCCTTGAATACCTGACTGTTCATCTTTAGCCTTGAATACCTGACTGTTCATCTTTAGCCTTGAATACCTGACTGTTCATCTTTAGCCTTGAATACCTGACTGTTCATCTTTAGCCTTGAATACCTGACTGTTCATCTTTAGCCTTGAATACCTGACTGTTCATCTTTAGCCTTGAATACCTGACTGTTCATCTTTAGCCTTGAATACCTGACTGTTCATCTTTAGCCTTGAATACCTGACTGTTCATCTTTAGCCTTGAATACCTGACTGTTCATCTTTAGCCTTGAATACCTGACTGTTCATCTTTAGCCTTGAATACCTGACTGTTCATCTTTAGCCTTGAATACCTGACTGTTCATCTTTAGCCTTGAATACCTGACTGTTCATCTTTAGCCTTGAATACCTGACTGTTCATCTTTAGCCTTGAATACCTGACTGTTCATCTTTAGCCTTGAATACCTGACTGTTCATCTTTAGCCTTGAATACCTGACTGTTCATCTTTAGCCTTGAATACCTGACTGTTCATCTTTAGCCTTGAATACCTGACTGTTCATCTTTAGCCTTGAATACCTGACTGTTCATCTTTAGCCTTGAATACCTGACTGTTCATCTTTAGCCTTGTTTCACGTCTTGGCTTTTTCTTGTTTTTCTTCTTTCCCTTTTCGTCTTAGCCCTCATAACCACAATTTGTAGCCATGAAAATGTTTGTTTAGGACTGACGCTGAATGTGACATTGAGGAATAGTAGAAAGTACAAAAATATCTGTAACTCTCTCAGCTCTGAGACTGGATAGGCCGAGCGAACGAATTTTTTTACCACTTTTCCATCCTGGTAGCAAAAAAAATTGCTGTGAATATTATTTCAAAATTTAATATGCACTTTATTTGAAGTATGTATCTTAACTCATGACTGAAATATGCCACAAACATGAGCTGAAAGGAAAGAAGTCGTTCTAGAAACCAATGAAATCCG
>OZ007583.1:2010000-2075000 GCA_963931925.1 Onchidella celtica | reverse complement strand
CTGTGGGGTATGCGGACAAGGTAAGTTGTAGCTACTCGTCATGGCACTGTGGCGTGTGTGTTAAGGCGGCAGGCCATTTGCCATCAGGTGTGTACAAGTGCAGGATGGAGCGATCTTAGAGATGTTGAAATGTTGAATTGCCATGCGATTTTCATGCAGTAATGGTCACATTGTGCGGTCAGTGAGTATAAAGATAAAAATGGACGGGTATATATTATAGTGAGAGAGAGGGAGAGAGTCAGACTGACAGACAGACAGGGAGAGATAGATAGATAGATAGATAGATAGATAGATAGATAGATAGATAGATAGATAGATAGATAGATAGATAGATAGATAGATAGATAGATAGACAAATAGATAGATAGATAGATAGATAGATAGATAGATAGATAGATAGATAGATAGATAGATAGATAGATAGATAGATAGATAGATAGATAGACAAATGGATAGATAGATAGATAGATAGATAGATAGATAGATAGATAGATAGATAGATAGATAGATAGATAGATAGATAGATAGATAGATAGATAGATAGATAGATAGATAGATAGATAGATAGATAGATAGATAGATAGATAGATAGATAGATAGATAGATAGATAGATAGATAGATAGATAGATTGATTGACATAATTCTCCACCACCCCCATCTCTCCTTACCCACAGAGACACAAGTACAGATGTGTCAAGATGTCAACAGACAACAGTGCCAGATATGGCGAGCCCAGGGACTCTGTCACAATGCTGTTTACGCCGCCCACATGAGACTGCATTGCCGTCAGACCTGTGACCTGTGTAGAGCCGGAGATGGTGAGTACAATCTTCACATATTATCACAAAGTGCAAGCCTGGCCAGCGCTCTTTACGTCAATCCGACGTAGATTTGTAAGATACTCACGTAAGATTGGTAGGGTTAACATAAGGACGGATTTCCTACATTAAACTGACGGCGGTGGGATGTCGTAGCCAGCAGATCTGCGTAGGAACAATGTCATTCCGATGAGCAAACTTGAGGTCCGACCTACGACAACGGATTGACGTAGGGTTCCTGGCTGGGAGGAGACTCTTTGATCAGAGAAAATCCTTAATGGTACATTTTACAATGGGGGGCATCTGTAAACATCTGCATGCAAATGTTCGTGGTTTTATGAAAGGGGGGAGGAAAATCCTGTGCAATACAATAGAATCTGCCCAGTGACTCCTAATGGTGTTAAGACTGCCCTGTCTGCACAGTTCTTACTTTTAGAAGGGGGCTAGGGGCGTGCCCCCCGAGAATGAAAAGCGTGCATTAGGGGAGTGGGTGTTGGTACATGCCGATGTCCCTTTCAGAAATGGTAAAGATTTTTCGAATGAGTTTTAAAATGTAGAAAAATGATCGATTGGTCGGACGGCCGGTTGCTTGGTTGATTAATCTACTGATTTATTGATTGTCTGATTGTCTGATTGATCTTTTCTTCGACAGTGGCTCACTCGGCACCCATTGCGCGAGCCCTTCCTATGCCGACCACTTGTGAAGATCGTGACTACCAATGCGCAGGATGGGCAGTGAGAGGCCTTTGCTGACAGTATCAGAGATATATGTATCGTTACTGCCAGAAGTCATGCCATGTTTGTACCTAAGAGCTCGTCAACCCTGACAGGCCGGCCACCTTGGCAAGACGTTGATTACTTGCTGTCTAGATAGATTTAGAGGCAATTCTTAAGCTTGATCTTGGCGCAGTTTTACCCTCCCCCAACACCTTTTCCTTTGGACGCTTTTCATACGTTTGGCCTCACCCCCCCTCCCCCCATTTCACTTTAAAGAGGGGCCCACGGCCATTGGTTGAGGTGCAAATGCTTAGGGCAGTGACCCTCCCAAAATAAAGACTTCAACCCCACTGAAATGGGCAATGTCACTGATAATACTTAGTTTTCTGAAACTTTAAGAGACATTCTGCCTTGACTTTTTTTTTTTTAGACTGTTTCATTAGGAACTTGAGTTTTATAACCAACAACTCAATTTGCTGAAAAAGAAACAACAGAAAACAGTTAACTCCATGACTGTAATTGATCAGCGTGACATGGACACTGCCTAGAGCTAAAGATACCAGACACTATAAGATGAGACGCTAGAGAGTGTAACGTGCAAATATTTCGTACCGCCACCAAGCGGCGAACGCGCGGAAGTCATGAAAAGCCAATATAGTGAAAATATTGAATTTTGTTCACTGTTCAGCTCTCGCCATGGGTCTTGATTGAAGTAATTTATTTTGTAATAATAATTTCAATCACTATAGGGAAACTCTGGATTTGTTTTTTGTTGCTTTTTTTTCTCTTTTTATTCGCGGCAGCACTGTAACAAATCCGCATTGTTATTTTATCATTATATCAAACATTCTTTTCATGCAAGGCGCCATAGGCTCCGCCCCATATCAGCGAGCAAACTGTGTGCACATTTGGTTTTTTGAGACGCAGGAGTGTCTCATCTTATTGCTTCCAGTGTCTTTGCTAGAAGTGACCCCTTGTACACTTTTCATTTGCTATAGACACCCCCACACCCCCACACCCCACCCCTCCCCATATCCCCGACTAGTGTAAGTACTTTATGGTTGGGCCTATTAGATATCGCCATCTGGAACCAAGCAATCGGATATGTGTGTAGAATAAAGTAGTCGATACAGGCCGGATTGAGAGTATATTGTTACACGGATGTTTTCACTGGCTTTCACACTGTTGTGTTGTAAATGATGTACCGGCACAATTGACTGAAATAACAAGTTTTGTCTGGATACAAATATGAATCACAACGGGTCTAGCGATGAAGCAATGCATGGTGGTAGATTAACCCTACTGCTGCCATATGCCAATTAAAATTACATTAGCGGTTTTGTTCATTATTGTACTGCCAGAATCGATTCAATGAATTTTCCGAATCGCATAATTCTTTTGTTGGAGTTTGTAAATAAAAACAGCCAGAGATACTTAATTTGTAAGATGAACTTGCAATTCAAACACCCACAGCACGACATACACACAGCAACTCCTTCCTGACAGTAATAGGGTTAATGGTGACTGCCGACACACCGGAAGCTTCAGCACTTTGCTTGAAATGAAATTTGATCCCTGGGATGAGTTTGCTCACCAGCATGCATTGTATTAATCACCTGACCACAGGAAACGTTTCAGATCAGTCTGACCATCTCGTCAAATGGATCACCCTGCAAAATGGCATTGACCACCTGGTAAATTAACCTCATCCCAAAAACTAATTCAGCGAAAGTTAATTGTTTCTGCAGAGATCACTGACAGTTAATTGGTTCTACAGCGGCGTGGCAAAATATTGCAAAGGCCAAACACGAAAAACTGTTTGAGACGCAGAAAGAAAAAAACAAAAATTCGCCGTGCGTCTCTTTATTTTCTGTTCATTGCCCATTTTCTGAGGTCCAAAACAAACCATTCTTCTTTCTTCTCCTTTTTCTTCTGCTGCTTTCATTCTACCATTAAAACAACTAGGCATTGCTGACCCACTGCAGGGTGTAGCTCCCAGCAGACTTCTTACACCTGGTTCTGTCGGTAGCCTGGCTCTGCCATGCTTTCCCGTGTAATCCTGCAGCCTTCTTGCTAGCCTTCCATCAGTCGTAGGGAATTACCACCTACATAGAAAGATAAATGATATTCTATCATGCTGTAAAATGATGTTAAAAACTGAATTTCAGATTGACGTATCGGGAGTCTGTCATTGGCCTAAAAATGTTTGGAAAGGCCAACAAAAATGGATGAGATTGCTGCAAGGCTTGGCCTAAAGCTCAATACAATCAGGCCACAAACCAAAACGATTTTGGCACGGCCCCATTAGGAACAAACAAACAACAACCAAAAAGCAAGAACAACATAAAAAAAAGCAAAGTAAAAAAAAATTTAAAAAATACAATAAATTCCAAAAGAACTAAACGAAATTACTGTATTTTTATCTGTCGTCCTATCGCTTGACTTTTCGACATACGCCCTTTTTCTGTAACATGACAAAGACCACACACCTAACATTAGACAGTCATTTCCTTTTCCCCCCTTGAGGCGTTAAACTTCATTAACTATTTGAAATGATGTTTTGACGCATTGACCACTATAAAATCAGCCCGCGGTTTGGTTTTATTTTCACCCTACACATCCTGCTTGATCGTCCAACACCAACATCAGCACCAGTTAGAGTTACTTGAATAGGAAGCCAGAAAGAAAGATGCAGCGTGTAACAGCTGAGGTTGTTCTAGCACGTTATAGTAGGGGGGAGTTAGTTGATCTAACTACAACCCTTTAGAAAACGAAACTATTACAGCTGTAAAATAAATAAACACGAGATCCGACGATAGATTAAATAATACTAGAGTTTAATAACTGTATAGTGAACAATAAATTACTAGGAAGACGCCAGCGAAACTAAATATCTACGCCACACAAAAGGAAACTCACTTACTCACCCCACCAACCACTCACACAGGTCTATATATATAAACATTCCTACAGAAAGTTCCCGAAATAAACGTTACCTTTGCCCTCGCACAAACTAACCAATCACGCATCAATACGTCATCAGGTTATATCACTCAAGGCCAAATCTGGCGTAAACATCCGTCTCCACAATGTTATCGAATGTTCGGGAACATACTAATATTTACTGAACGAGTCAAAACACTGACAACAAGCGAGCGAGGAAAAAAACTACTCACTAGAAAAGAAGGTCAGGTCACGGAGTACAGTACACTCTGGCGGTTTGTCCACAATAAAATGAAAGAAGAAATGAACACATGCTCACCAGTGTAACAAGAAAACGGGGGAGGGCAAGGGATAGCTTGCAGATGCTACACAGCGTCTTCTGATCTTCATGTCCGTTCTTGGCATGTCTACGGCCATTTTTGTGAGGTATTTCTACACCCTCCTTACATTTTATTTACTCTTTTCTGCACATAGCTTTTACATCAGTATCTCTAGAAGTTTCCATTTATTTTATTTTTTATCACAAAGCAGCATTAGATTTTGGTAACTTTACAGCTCCTACCTAATACTATAACCCAAAAGGTGGGGGGGGGGGTCAAACAAAGGCTTGCGAAGGCTTGACAAGAATCACTTTGGCTACATAAAGCAGCACACTGCGCTGTGTATTCGGTCATTTTTATACACTGAACCCTGGCTGTAGTAAACTAGGGACTAACTTTTGTCAACTCCACAAATCTCATCAATCTCCATTAAGAGTAAATAAATTGCAATGAACTCTTGCCGCCTGCTCCCAAAAAGTAGAATTATCATGAACCAAAGAAACCTTAAAGAATAATTATATACATGAAAGGGTTGGTAGTCATTTTACATCAGATTTTAATATTGCATTTTTTTTTGCTGGGAAGGGGGTTGGGGGGGGGGGGGGGTTGAGTGTGAATGTTGACCCTTGAGAGTTAGGTCTAAATGCGGAACACTTTACTCAGGACTGGCGCCGATGAGGCCCTCCGTGGGAAACTTTCTCCCATTCCTGATTTAACGGCTTTTCCTAAAATTTGAGGGGATGGAGAGGGTGCAGAATAACATGTCCGAGTAAATATATTATGCGTGGTGTGTATGTGTAATGCACTGTAATGTAATATTGGTGGTCTTATGTGTAAGTGTAATGTAATGTAATAATGTATTATTAGTGTTGCAGGTGTAGCAAATGTGACCACAGAACAAAGGACACACCACACATAACGTGTAGATCTACTGATTTACTTGACATATACCCTTGAAAGCTGTGTGGGGCATAGGTCGTCCACCGAGGTCCTTCATACTGCTCTGTCCTGGGCTGCGGCCTCAGTCTGGTCCCACGAGAGTCCCAGCATTTTTGTTTCGTTTGCAGTTGATGTTTGCCATGTTGTCTTGGGACGCCCGCGGTTTCGTTTGGCTTGGGAGTTCCATTTGAGGGCCTGGCGAACGATGCTGGTTTCGGCTTTTCGGAGTTGTAGATCTACTAATGACCTTTCATTAACTGACTTGGTCAACTTGAAAATGTAAACCAAGCGCTCTTCTGAAAAGAAAACAAACGTTGCGTGAATAATGAATAGGTCAACCGGTGTCAGCCCTGTATCAGTGTCCTAGATAATAGTGCACTACACAAGTAGAATAATCCAGCAATAAATCCAGGGTTACAGAAATATAGTTTCTTTGTCACCTTCAGTCTCATTATTTGGTACATCGTAATGATTTAATGCTGTACCCGAAAGTGTTGCCGCACCACCTGAAAAAAAAAAATTAAATTTCATCGGCTCTTTGCCATATTGTTGCATGCGCATTCTAGCTTTTTCGAGAAAATGAAGATTGAAAGTAGGTTGGCAGAATGGCTAACGAGCATATGATATTACATCACAAACGCCTATTCCGAAAAGTTTTTAAGCGACTAGAACTCAGGGTATAGTTAATAATATATAATAAAATTAGGAGTGAGAGAACCACTGTCATGGAAAAACTTCAAAATTGGAAAAATGTCGCATACAATAATATGGCAAATACCCCTCAGTTTACACATGGAATTTGGCTATGGAAAGAAAATTGGACTTTTTAATGATGACTTTCTTGTGTACTTTTATCAACAGAATTCTTGGGACATGATAAGTAGAGACGCACAGAGCGCTACAACTCCAGTCTACGACATGGTCCTTCAGACACTGGAGGCGTCACGCCAAGGGATCACAGCTGAGGACCTGGGAAAGTCCGCTCAGATGATAAAGGAAGCGGCTGACGCTTACATCGACCCCAATGGTGGAGAAGTTCCTGCCAGTGCGATTGAGAAAGTCATCGGAGAAACGGCAGCCAAATTCAACGGTATCGTGGCAGTGAGCGCTTTGTTTGACGATGCGTTAAGTTACACTGCCGCGGTCATGGACTCTGCCCTGACTATGTGGAACGGATTGGTGACCACAGGTAAGGAGCTGGAACAAGCTGGACAGTCACCTAACCCAGCCATTGCGGCCATCAGCATGACATCAGAGGCCATTATGAAGACTGTGCTCATGACTGAGGGTATCGTGACCTATATGGCTGAGCAAGACACAAAGATGCCAGCCAAGAGATGGGAGGTGTCCACCAATGTGGGGTACAGCCCTGGGGGTCCCAGTGTCAGTGTGGGTGTCAGCCACAGTTGGGGTCGCCGGGCCGTCACCAAGAGAGGCAAGTGGAGTGGCAGTATCGGCGGTACCTACAGCTCCCAGGGCGGTTATGGTGTCAAAGGGTCATTTTTTTTTTTTTTTGGGCTCAGATTCAAATGCAGTGCATTCATTTCGTGCATGACTCCGTGATTGGACATCACTAAATAGGACTAGATCTAGTATTTATATAATAACAGAGATTTAAAAAAACCTTTATAAACTTCTTTAAAAAGGTATCTATATAAGTGAGTTCGCAAATAAATACGTAGTGAAGTCTATTCGAAGTGGCTAATTATTAAATGAATAAATAGATAAGTATGAAAGTACGCATATGATCTGAAATAGTCAAGTAAATAAATATACGGCTGTCTATAAGGACTGTTCTGAGGCTCGGACCCAATTGAGGTCTTTGTCACGAGTGGAGTGAGTGCAATTAAGGGGATTGCTACAGAGCGGGTGTAGAGTAAGAAGGGCTCACAGTAGACAGCAAGTTAAGCGTGCTGTTGTGAGTAGTGGGGGGGGTCTGAATGAGGCGAAAGCGCGGTATTACTATCACTGCAAGTTAGAAGGTCCGACGGAGCGGACCTGTGAATAAGAGCCCATCGGGCGGACATAAGGGAAGCAGTCGAGAAGACTAGGAAGAGTCTTTCCAGTAATGACTGGTGTCGAGGACGGGCCGCAGAGCCACCTCGATGAGCACAGGGGATAGGCCAGCATAGGGCCGGAGGCCACACATAGGCCAGAAGTGAGGCTGTCAGTGCAGGACAGTAGAAGCACATAAAGTCGTGGCAGTCAGGCCACGGACAGGGACGTAGATATGAGAGTGAATGAGATACTATATTATTGCCATGATGATGGGCAAGTGAACTGATAAGTTGTATGACAATAGGAAGGTGATGTTGAGAGACTGCGGTGCCAGTGAATCATTAATGTACTATTAAGACCCTGAGGGGAGAGGCTGAGGCCGAAGTGCCTTTAGGAGTAACTACCGGATTGTGGATCCGAGGGAGAGTGTGTGTGAGAATAAGGCCGTTGTACGGCAGTTGATTTCAATAATATAATGTATGTAATTGCGCTATTATTTGTATAATTATGGTTAATAAATGTGTGAGTCTGATGGATTGTTCTGTTAAGTGTTAACTTGTTTGTTCGTGATTGTTGTCCTGTCATAACTTATTACTTCTCCCAGTCTGGGATTTGTGACACTGGGGGCTCGTCCTGTTTACCTGTGGTCATTTTGACATTGTGTATTCATTATATCTAGTTGTTTTTCTGTTGTGCTAGGAATTCGTGCTGTTGTCTTTGTTCGTGGGATGAATGGAAATGTCATGATGGTATGATTTATGTATGGTTATGAATAATAATATGTATTGATGCATGTATTTTGATGAATATGTATTAATGTGTACTTAAATTTCTGCAGAGTGTGTGTGCCAGCCTGAGGAGTCAAGCGGCCAGAGCTCCGATTAAGGGGAGGAGTTAAACTCAAAATTCGAAGTTAAGTGAAGCTGAAATTTTGTGCCCTGGATCGGGGGCTGTTCCTTTAATCTGTCTTTTTCTCTGTTTTTGCTGTTTTCGTTTGCTGTGTTGAACCTAGTTTATCCTTTAAAAAAAAGGTGTGATAAACTTGGAACTTCGTTCATCACGGTGAACATTCTGTAGGGCTTTGTTAGTGTTTAGTTGTAGCGTCGATATCTTCTCTGTTCCGCAGGAAGACGTATTCTCTTGTCCCTCTTCCTACCTATCTATAGATACGTTCTTTTTTTTCAGACTCTGTTCTTGTTCGTACCGTGTTGTGTAATCGGCGTAGTAGGTTGCATTTTTTTTTCCATTATAGTTTTTTTTTTGTAGAAGCTTTGTCCTAGTCTGGTTCGTTGTCCTTGACGTACTTGTGGTCCTTCTACTGTATTTCTTCATTCTTGTCGTTTCTAGTTTCTTTTATAATTAATAGTGCTAGGCATTTTATAGATATAGAATTAGTTGTGCTGTAAAGGTAGATTTCTGAATTGTATTTGAGACAACCGGGTATTGTTATATCTGGTGTGATCTCAGGTCTCTGGTCGTGTCGTTAGTTATCATACCGACAGGTTAGCCGTTTTTTTAAATATATACCATAACCATAAATCTGTGAAATGGCGGAACTCCAACAACTAATGAAGTTGGGTAAGGAACTTGGCCTGGAGGGAGAGGAGCTACGCGGCTGGATTAAAGAACAGCAGGCGGATTTGCGCGATGAGCGTGCTAAGGATAGAGAGCGAGAAAAAGAGGCTCAAGAGCGACAGAGAGAAGAGGAAAGAGAGGCTAAGGCTCAGCAACAGGAGAGAGAGGCTAAGGATAAGGAACAGGAAAGGGAGTTTAAGCAACAGGAAAGAGAGGCTAAGGAACGGGAGCAGGAGAGGGAGTTGAAGTTAAAGGAGATAGAAGCCCAAGAGCGGGAGATAGAGGCTAGGGATAAGCAACAGGAGAGAGAGGCGCGAATAAGAATCGCCGAGTTGGAAATCAAAAAGAGTGCGCCAACAGAAACAGTTGAGCGGCAGGTACACAATAAAGGTGGCGTTAGGATTAAGCTCCCTACGTTCGACGACCGGAAGGACGACATAGACGCCTTCCTTTACAGGTTTGAACTGAACGCACAATTGCAATGGGGGGAAAATAAGGAATTATGGGCCACGTACCTGGCGTCGCTATTGCAGGGGCGAGCGTTAACATACTTTAAAGAGCTACAGCGCGAAGACGTGCAAGATTACGATAAGCTGAAGGCTTTGCTGCTTCGCCGATTTGCGCGTACCGAGGAATACTTCCGGGAGCAGTTTAGGCGGGCACGTGCAGATACCAGGGAGGACTTTGCTGCCTTCGTCGCGAGACTAACGGAGTATTTCGCGAACTGGGTAGACTTGGCGCATGTGGGCACGGATTTTGCTAAACTGAAAGACCTAATGATCCGTGACCAGCTGTACGCGTCGTGCCACAAAGATCTGGTGGCTTTCCTGAAAGAGAACGAACCCGCGACGGTGCAGGAGGCGTCTAAGTTGGCGGAGGCATACCGTACGGCGCATCCGTCCAAACCAGTCGCCAGGGCGTACGTCCAAGATGCTGGGTACGTCGCCGTTGTCGAGGGGTCGCCGGCAGGACTTAGGGACAGGTCGCGTCAGCGTGGTGCCTATAGCGGGCAAGCCCAGGGGCAGCGTAGGGGCTATCACCAATCACCGGCATATGGATCCGGTAAGTTTGACCGAGCAGGAGGGCTAGGTCGCGGTAATGGCCGGGGGCGAATTGTGACCTTTGCCGATGACCGACGGCATAGGGACTCTAGTTCCGGTCGCGATGGGTCACGGGGACCCAGGCCTAGTACAGCACAGGGAGCGGAGTGTTGGACTTGCGGACGCGTGGGTCACTTTTCACGCGAGTGTAGGGCCGCGAAGTGTTGGAACTGCGGAAGAGCAGATCACATCAGCGTGAACTGCCCTGCAGGTAGGATAGCGGCGAACGTGGACAGTAGCTCCAGTCCATGTTCCCCAAATAAATTTCATCATGCCGCTGCGTGTGTTACATCGGACAACGGAGGCGGACAGTATTCTAAGTGTCCCAGTTGTGAGAAGTTATTATCTTCCGGTGTTTTACCTTGTGGGAGAAAGATCCCCGTTATAAATTCATGTCATACAGGAGGTGGTCTTAGGGTTTATCCGGGGTTTGTTGGGGACGAACCGGTCTCGGTTTTACGAGATACAGGATCTACCGTTGTGGGAGTGCATAGGGACTGCATTCGGGATTCACAGCTTACAGGTGAGACTGTCCCGTGCATCCAATTTTCGGGGGCCATTGAGAAATTACCCATGGCAAGAATAATGATAGATACACCTTTCCTTAGCGGGGAAGTCGAAGCAGTCGTTG
Organism: Onchidella celtica; assembly: GCA_963931925.1. NCBI lineage: Eukaryota > Metazoa > Mollusca > Gastropoda > Systellommatophora > Onchidiidae > Onchidella > Onchidella celtica. Next base: position 2,063,958 of record OZ007583.1, on the reverse strand, counting down.
GTTGTTTTCCAGGCGCCCAGCTCATCATTGGGAATGTATCGCGGGTGGTTTCCCCTTCCGATGAGAACGTGCAAGCATGGTCGCAATCAAAAGGTATTGACTTTTGCGCCGCGGTCGAAACACGTCGACGGGTAGCTGATAAAGATAAGATTAGACCTTTGGCGACGCCAGCGGTCAACCTAGATATCACGCCAGAGCGCTTGGCGAGATTACAAAGGGAGGACCCATCATTAAACCCATGTTTTGGGGAAGCGCGAACCGAGAAAACGAGGAGATATAAGAACGGGTCGTCCTCCTTTATTGTTCAGGCGGGCATTCTGTTCCGTAAGTATGTAACAGTGTCCTCCATTTTAAAGCAGGTCGTTGTGCCAGCGTTGCTGATCGCAACAGTATTGCATTTGGCACATGATGTCCCATTAGCGGGTCATATGGGGATAGCTAGAACCAAAGAAAGGGTTCTTAAAAATTTTTACTGGCCATCGATCCACAGAGATGTGCAGGTCTATTGTAAGACGTGCAGTGCGTGCCAAAAGACGACGCATAAGGGTCGTACACCCCAGGCTCCTCTTCAGAAGATCCCCACGATCTCGGAACCGTTTAAAAAGGTCTCGATAGACCTTGTTGGCCCCATTCACCCAGCGACCGATAGGGGGAATCGATTTTTCTTAACGGTCATATGTAATGCTACGAGATGGCCAGAGGCGGTTCCTCTGCGGACCATAACGTCTGAGGCAGTCGCGGAAGCGTTGTTTGCAATTTTCGCTAGGGTAGGAATACCAGAGCAAATTCTGTCTGATAGGGGCGCGCAATTTACGTCGCAGATGATGAAGGAATTGTTCCGCTTATTCAGCATACAACCCATCACTACCACCCCTTATCATCCGCAGGCTAATGGCATGTGCGAGAGATTGAACTCGACGTTAAAGTCGATGCTGCGTAAGGTAGCTGCTGATCGCCCTAAAGATTGGGATAGATATATCCCTGCAGTGTTATTCGCGTACAGAGAGGTACGGCAGGAGTCAACGGGATTCTCGCCGTTCGAAATGATGTACGGTCGTAGTCCTAGGGGCCCAACTGATGTTCTTCGGGACATGATGACGTCGCCATCATCGGGAGACGATGAGCAGATTTCGGTGTTTCAGTACCTTGTTGATTTAAGAGAAAGACTATCTTCAGCGCGCACTATAGCAGAAGAAGCTTCTGGTATCGCTTCGAAAAGAGCAAAAGACTATAAAGATAGAGGTTCCAAACTGAGAATTTTTAAGCCAGGAGACAAGGTTCTGTTGTTGTTACCTACGGACCATAATAAGTTATTAATGACATGGAAAGGTCCTTATGTTATTGAGCGAGTTGTTTCAAAGGTAGATTACGCTATCCACATTGATGGAACGAGTAAGGTTTTCCATGTTAATATGCTACAGAGATTTTATGAGAGACCACAGTATCTGTGTGCACAGACAAGACCAGAGGAGACTGTCTTCTCTACTGCTTGTACGGGGGTCGTAGACCAGTTGGACTGTGACGTAAGCGACACCGAGGCACAGGAAGAGTTACAAATTCAATTGCCGGAGTTAACTCCGACACAAGGTTACAGGGACGTAAAAAATTAACCCTGACCTTACGAGTTCAAGGAGTAGGGAACTTGAGACCCTGTTAGCGTCATTCCCGGATGTTGTTACGGATTTGCCGGGTCGCACTACGGTGATCCAGCACCAAATAAAGTTGACTTCGGATAAGCCAGTATTTCTTAGACCGTATCCGCTGCCTTTTTCTTCGAGAGATAGAGTCATAAAGGAAGTTGAGTCAATGTTGAAGTTAGATGTGATAGAACCATCAACATCGCCGTATTCATCACCCATCGTCCTCGTGAAAAAACTTGATGGATCGGTGCGGTTCTGTATTGATTTTCGAAGACTGAACACTATTACGGTAGGCGATAGGAAGCCTATTCCGTTTCAGGAGGAATTAATAGCTTCATTGGCCGGGTCCACGTGGTTTTCCAAGATAGATTTGACGAAAGGGTATTGGGAAATCCCGCTTACTGAGGAGTCTAAACAATACACGGCGTTCCAAACGCCCATTGGATTATTCCAATTTAAGGTCATGCCATTTGGGTTGGTAAACGCGCCAGCGACGTTTGCACGATTAATGAGATTAGTGTTGAAGGACATACCTAATGTCGTGTCATTCTTTGACGATATAGCATGCCATACGTCGACATGGTCTGATCATATTCAGACACTAACAGTAATTTTTCAACGATTACGTCATTTTGGGTTAACTGCTAAACCCGCAAAGATGGATTTGGCATGTCCAGAGATAATATTCTTAGGACATATCGTGGGTAGAGGTGTTCAGAGACCTGAAGAAACAAAAATTGACAAGTTAGTAGGGTTGCAAATCCCAAAAACAAAGAAACAAGTCAGAAGCTTAGTGGGAATTTTAAATTATTACAGAAAGTTCATTCCAAATTTTTCCTCCTTGTCATCTTCTCTTACTGACCTTACTAAGAAGGGACAACCCGATATGGTCCAGTGGACGTCTGAATGTCAGACAGCATTTGATAATTTGGTGACAGCGTTATCATCGTCACCCATTCTGATATTACCCGATTTTCGATCTAATTTTATCCTCAGAACGGATGCGTCGGACTCTGTTGTCGGCGCTTGTCTTCTACAGGAGAAGAACGAATGTCTCCATCCTGTATGTTATGTCAGTAGGAAGTTATTGCAGAGAGAAAGAAAGTATTCTGTGATAGAGCGTGAGTGTCTTGCCATTGTGTGGTCCGTCCAGAAATTGGGACGTTATCTCATGGGACGAGAATTTTGTATCCAGACAGATCACAAGCCACTGACATTTTTGTCGAAGAATCGTTCGTCCAGCCCACGCTTGTCTAGATGGGCATTGGCTTTGCAGCCGTATACCTTCGTTATTCAACCAATTCCAGGAACCAGCAATCATATCGCCGACTACCTTAGTCGAGCCTAGGGGAAGATTTCAGGAGCTTATACATCGGAGGACAGGAACATTGACAGGATCTGTGTGAATGAGTCGACTTTAAAATATTGACATTATAAATATGATATGAAGAATGGTTGATAGGTTGAGTGGTTTTTGATTCTGTATTAAGTATTGTGGTTAGTTAGCTATTCATGATGTGACACGTATATGCATATTGCAGGCCATATTGATCCCCATATTTTCCCCTGATTTCGGTATTTTATATACTAGGGGAACTGCTAGGTCATTTTTTTTAGTGTAGGTATTGCTCACGCTCACTCGTTGACAGTCATCTTGATGCGATTTGAAATTAATTGCATTAATTTTTTTGGGGTGGGGGATGATGTCACGAGTGGAGTGAGTGCAATTAAGGGGATTGCTACAGAGCGGGTGTAGAGTAAGAAGGGCTCACAGTAGACAGCAAGTTAAGCGTGCTGTTGTGAGTAGTGGGGGGGGTCTGAATGAGGCGAAAGCGCGGTATTACTATCACTGCAAGTTAGAAGGTCCGACGGAGCGGACCTGTGAATAAGAGCCCATCGGGCGGACATAAGGGAAGCAGTCGAGAAGACTAGGAAGAGTCTTTCCAGTAATGACTGGTGTCGAGGACGGGCCGCAGAGCCACCTCGATGAGCACAGGGGATAGGCCAGCATAGGGCCGGAGGCCACACATAGGCCAGAAGTGAGGCTGTCAGTGCAGGACAGTAGAAGCACATAAAGTCGTGGCAGTCAGGCCACGGACAGGGACGTAGATATGAGAGTGAATGAGATACTATATTATTGCCATGATGATGGGCAAGTGAACTGATAAGTTGTATGACAATAGGAAGGTGATGTTGAGAGACTGCGGTGCCAGTGAATCATTAATGTACTATTAAGACCCTGAGGGGAGAGGCTGAGGCCGAAGTGCCTTTAGGAGTAACTACCGGATTGTGGATCCGAGGGAGAGTGTGTGTGAGAATAAGGCCGTTGTACGGCAGTTGATTTCAATAATATAATGTATGTAATTGCGCTATTATTTGTATAATTATGGTTAATAAATGTGTGAGTCTGATGGATTGTTCTGTTAAGTGTTAACTTGTTTGTTCGTGATTGTTGTCCTGTCATAACTTATTACATCTCCCAGTCTGGGATTTGTGACAGTCTTTTATGTCCCAGAATGGTCATTCGCTGAATTCTCTGTTGTCGGCTGTTCTCGAACCATTTTTGGTCTATTCATTATCAGCTGACGGTTTTTACAGTTCATTTTCAACAGCTGGTATATAAAAAAAAGAAAATAAAAAAACTGAGTGGATGCATCATATTCAAATTATTCGGGTGTGTGTGAGAAACTGCCAGAGTTAAATCATAAATATATAATGGATAAAAATCTCAACGGCAAGTAAAAGAAAGAACAAAGGAACAGAGATAAAAATAAGAATAAAGAAATAAATAGGTTATTATCAGCCATATGCTGCAAATCATAATCAGATGGTAATAATATATTGCCAATAACCGAATAATAATAGAAGTATGCGGCCGTATACTAATTTTACTTTACTTCATGCACTTTGGAATACACGAATGTTCTAGTTTTTGCATTTTCATCTTTTCCTTTTTTTTTTTTTTTTTTTTTAAAGTTTATTTGCTTTCATTCTACTCTTACTTCACGTACACATTCTCCACACTTTTCAATCATCCATTCATTCTCTGATTATTTATCCGGACATACCTTCAGATATTTTTCTCTTACCTGCATTTCTGTCTCAAATGCAAATCTAAGATTCATTGATTTGCCATATTTTACTTTATCGATACACATTTTAGAAATTAGTAATATAGTGTTAATATCATCAATAGTATTTTGATTTACATTATAATTTAAGTCCCCACGTAATATTCCAAAAAGTGCAATTTTCTCATTTATTTCAATTCTTTTACCGGTTTTATTCAGAATATACTGGGCCACATAAGGCCAATAGTCTTTTAATTTGCTGCAATGGAAAAAGAAATGCTCTATAAAATCAGGCGTCTCACAATGCTCGCATTTATTACTTTCCTTTATTTTCATTTTATGTAAGAGAATATTCGTTGGGTAAATATTGTGTAGAATTTTAAAATGTAAGAGCCTCAATCTGGTTTCTTTACAAGCTCTAAGCCCGCTATCAAAATAAGGATATATGTCAACATTATATTTTCGTTTCCAGAAACCCGAGCTACAGATCGTGGCGTTTTTGTTATTTATTAATTTCTTTCTAATTTCTTTATTCGTTAGTTTAAAAATATTTTTTGCATTTTCATCTACGTCATCTTCTGTATGCAAAGGAGGTCTGTCTTCCTTTCTGGTTTTTTCAAAAATGTCCTTCCATTCTTTTTTAACAGCATTTGTAACTGCCCAGTAGTCGAGATGGATACCAGGATAATGTCCAAATATCTCAGCAATATCTTGCAGGGTTTTCCAGTTGTTTTCGTTAAACATCTGATACAAATATTTAATTCCCTCTCTGACCCATTTTTCTATCCACAATGGCTTATTTCTAAATCTAATATTATTGTTGTTAAACAGAGGTTGCCGGCCTAAACTATTTGGAGTAATATCGTTTTCTTTCTCCTTATCCCTTTTTTCTAAGTCTAACCATGTTTTAATTACATTCTGCCAAAAAATAGAGTTTATTGTACCTACCTGTTTTACTTCTCTCGCGTTAGTATCTGACTTGGTTAAATAAGGTAAACTGATTAGCTTTTTGCAGAAATGACTGGCTAATTTTACTCCTATTTTTAGATATGATTTTTGTAAACATATTTCTTTAAACCATTGTATGAGAAAGACGTTTTGCTGATCCTTTATACTGATTACTCCTAAACCTCCCTCGTTTGGTTCTCTGCATAATGTATTTCGTTTGATTTTTTCAAAAGCTCTTTTGTTTGAATACCTTTTTTGCCATAGAAACTTAAACAGAATCCGATCTACTTCAGCCAGTGTTTCCTGTGGCAAAGACAGGGCTTGGATAATGTAGTTGAATTTTGATAGTAAAAAAGTTTTTGCCACTACAATCTTTCCATACAGTGACAGATTTCTCTTAGACCATCTACTAATCAACGTCTTGATACTGTTTATTTTTTCTATCCAATTTAGTGGGATTTTAGAGGCTTCAATTGCAGCGCTAAAATATATACCTAGTATTTTTATGTTATCTCCCTTTTGCACCCAAGCTATTCCTTCCCCTCTTTCCTCCCTTTGTTTACTTCTACCCACCAACATTCCCACCGACTTCTTTCTGTTAAGCGTTAGCCCTGATATAGCTGTAAACTGTTCAATTACTTTCAGTGCCTTACATAGATCAGTTTTATCTTTTAAGAGTAGCGTCATGTCATCTGCATACTGCAGGGCTTTTAGCGTATCTATTACATTTCCTTCACTTAAAATTCCTCTTACCTCTTCATTATTCCTGAGCTTTATTGAAAGCATTTCTACCACTAATACAAATAGCAGAGGACTAACACAGCATCCCTGCCGGACGCCTCGCTCTAAATTAAACCATTTGGAGATCCAACCTCCGTTCTTAACTGAGCTCTGCGTGTTTGTTAGTATCGCTTTTATATAATGTATGAATTTTGGCCCAAAATTGAATCTGTCCAGAGCTAATAATATTGTTTCCTTATTCACTGAGTCGAAGGCTTTTTTGTAGTCCAGTGATACAACCAAACCTCCTAGATCCTCTTTATTTGCATAATTTATGACGCCATCTATGAATCTATGTGATGTAATTGTCCTCCCTTTAATAAATCCAGTTTGGTTCTCATGAACAATATTTTTTATTACTTTTTGTAACCTCAAAGCCAAAACTTTTGTGAAGATTTTGTAGTCAACGTTTGTTAATGTTATGGGGCGCCAATTGGTAAGATCTTCTCGACTGCTGTTATTGCCTTTGTGTATCATAGTGATTATACCTCGTCTCTGACTAACAGATAATTCCCCCTGCTCTATCGATTCTTTATAGCTATCATGTAGGGGTTTCTTTAAAAGGCGCCAAAAGACTTTATAAAAGTTAGAAGTAATTCCATCCGTCCCTGGGGCGGAATCATTATTAAGCAACTTTACTGCCTTTCCCATTTCCTCTACGCTAATGTCTGAATCGCACCATTTCTTGTCTTCCTCAGATAATTTGTCATGAGCTATACCGTCTCAAAAATTATCAAGTTTTTCTCCCACTGCTATTACTGATGCTTCTTTAGTGTAAAGTTGTTCATAAAATTTTTGTGCTTCCCCAAGAATCTTTAGTGGGTCCCTTATTATTTCACCGTCCCCATTTTTAACTTGTTTTATTACATTGCATGTTCCCCTGGCCTTTTCCAAATTTAAAAAGAACTTGGTGTTTTTCTCTCCCTCCTCGATCCATTTGCTTCTAGATCTAATTATTGCTCCCTTTGTTTGTGCTAATAATTCAATTTCCAATTGCTTTTTAGTGTTTTCATACTTCTCCTGCAGTATTTTATCACCCGGGAACTGCGCCATAAGCTTTGAGATATCATTTACCTCTGCTTCCAGTTTATGTCTACTGTGTTTTTTCATGTGACTACTCTTACTGTATTGCATACATTCTGAACGTATGGCTGCTTTCAACAGTTCCCATTTTGTTCGATGATCTAGATCATTCTTTTCCTCGTCTGCAATAAAATTTGATATAAATAAATTCATATGGTTTACAAAATGAACATTATTGATGTATGACGCGTTGAACTGCCACCTGGAGGGGCCTCTCGGGAAACTATGTTCTAAAATTTCTATGGTAACTGCACGGTGATCAGTGGACGCGACATGTTTAATTTCAACATTTGTGGTGCATGACAATAGTTCTTTAAAGCAAAAAATATAATCTAGTCTCCTTGCCACAAACGGTTCTTTCCTAGACCATGTGAATTCTTTTGTTTCTTTATTAAATTCTCTCCAACAGTCACATAAATCCCACGTTTTCACAAAATTAGAGAATAATTCTATTTCTTTCTTTCCGTGTGGTGCGCCCGAAATTATATCAAGATCGTTGTTTAAAATCATATTAAAGTCCCCACATACTATTAAACTGCTCTGGTTTATCTCACTGATAATATCATTTAGTTGCTCTAAGAAACCTTCGCGTTCCTGCGGCTTTGCCGGGCCGTAACAGTTCAATACAGTATAAAGTTTATTTTTCCTTTCAAACTCAATTCCCATGCAACGTGTATCAAAAGGCAGAAAATGTAATTTATCAATATGAAACGTTCTGTTTACTAAGATGATCTGTCCTTTACTCTTATTGGTGTTTGGGCAGAAAAAGAATTCACCAGTCCATTCTCTCATCCATTCATTCGCTTTCGCTTCCGTTATATATGTTTCTTGTAAGCAAACAATATCATACTGAAGAAATGTCTTGAATAGTAATCTGCGTTTTAATTGTCTATGAAGGCCCCGACAATTAAGGGAGACAATCTTCATTGACAATGTTAGAGATAGAGAGATAGAGAGAGCGAGAGAGAGAGAGACAGAGAGGGAGAGAGAAAAAAAAACAAAAAAACACCTACACACTTGATGTAAGATCGGGGAGAGGGGTAAATCCGAAAGGCCAAGTCCGTAAATACAAGCCAAGTCCGTGAGCCGAGAGACACCGCAAAGTCGAGTTGATTACGTCTCACTTGCCTGGTCAAACCAGTCGATTTTTTTGTTTCGCAGGGTTTCACTAGTCTGATCTTCCTCGGCCCCAACCCTTCCCCTCCCGGTCTCCCGATCACACTCTCCACTACTCTCTACATCGTTGCGCATTTTTTCGGCCTTTTTCCTCTTCTCACTTGCTCTCTCCGAGCTCGAGGTACGTTGTCGCTTAGCGTGACCTTCCGCCGAACGCGGTCTTCTTACTCCTCCCCTGAAGAGGTCGAGCGTGCTCTGTTTTTTCGTGAGCATGCTTCTCGCTCTTTCAATTGCCTTGTCATGAGATGACACGCTTGTCTTCTCACTGTCAGGCTCGACCTCTGTGTTGTTTTGTTTTGATATGTTTTCTTCCCCTGGGTTGTCTTTCTGCGTTCTCTCCATCTCCCCCTCCAACCGTGTCGTACCTATTACTTTTGCCTTCACCACCTCTCGCTCCTGCTCTCTATAATATAAAAAAGCTAGGAACTGACTTCCCACTTTAGCTGTTTTAGGAAGAGAGGGTGCTGGCAGGTCTATGTACACAAATCTCCTACCGGTCCTAAATCTTGTCAGTCCCCCCTGCTCGTCCCTATAATTTTCGTCCTTCATTTCTGATCTGGCCGAGACCCCCAACTTTTTCAACATGCATTCGATTTTGCTATTGGAAACCGATATGGGCACATTTCCAATGATCAATTTCGTTGTGGGCCGCTCTCCTCCACCTGGCACGACGAATGGATTTTTGTCAAGAACCGTGACACTCTGCCCCCTTAACTCTATCCCTTCTATCACCAGAGCCCTTCTTGCCTCCAAGGAAAGAGGGTAGATTCTCCAGAGCCCAGAGATCTTCTGGGCACCGTGAATCATCCCCTCTCCCGTAATGTGCTCGCAGGCTTTACAAATTTCGAGGCCTCCGATCGGTTTAATGACGTCCGGGACGATTGCCTTGTCAAGGACAAAGCAAGCCGGCACAGCCGCCCTTGCATTAGTTGCAGACGCCATTTTTCCTAGCTGAAGGTTACACGCGAACGGGTTTAATAATTAAACAAGAATGAATGAGAATGGTTATGACTTACCTTTAGATCCACGCTACCTTACCACTTATTAATACGTTCCACACAATAGGAATGTAGCACCTCCACGCACATACAATTACTAAATTAACCACTATAGAAGCGGAGACAGAATTCGGCGCGACCGACCTCGGTTCGCCATTCACCGGAAGTGAAGGGTCAGTTTCTTATTCTTGGCGACGATAATGACCCTAGGCCATCAAACTCTGCACTGAACACGGACATGCAAATAAAGTTTAAACTGGCTTGAATCTGCGTTTTCTTTCTTTCTTTATTCATTCCCGTGTTCCTTCTTTCTTTCTTTTATTCTTTCTTTTCTTCTTTCCAAACAAACAAACAAACACTGGAAGAAAGAGAGAAACTAATACCAACAGACAGAAACAAACAAACACAGAAAGTTAGGAAGGACACAGAAAGAAAAAAACCTAACTCACACAGGAATAAAGAAAGAACACACAAAGAAAGAAAGAAAATAATACACACAGAAAGAAACAACCATAGACAATCTATAAACACTCAAACATCGGCTTTATCATTTAGAATTAAAGTATAATAAACATGCATGCACACGTGCACACATACATACACACTCACACACACACACCCACATGAACGCACACCAGAGAAAACTAAACAATTCCTATTCATAATCCATGATGTCTTTTAGTATGTTGATTTTTTCACGTTAATCACCAGTAATTACACAGGTAATCTTTTTTCTCCTAATCTTCACAACATTTCCGTGCCCAGCGTGCCATAACTGAGAAATGTCATTGGGTGGCAGTGCTATGTTTCTGGAACATTTACCGATTTGTCAATGATCAATGATACATTTATATTTTTGAATATTTTCACCATTTTAAGCCTCGTTTTGCGTGCGCATGTTTCAGAAATATTGGATAAGCCAATCCAAAGCCTGGGGCTATGCAGTTAATTTGGATTAGAGAGGAAACATCTAGTACTTAGAAATTACTCATAGAGAAAATTGTTCTTGAGGGAAAGGAAACTGAAAGCCGAGGATATCTGTTTTAGGTAATTTTTTTTCATTGAGAGAAAGAGAGAGAGAGGTGGGGCGAGAGACAAAGAGAGAGAGAAAGAAAGAGAGAGGTGGGGCGAGAGACAAAGAGAGAGAGAAAGAAAGAGAGAGGTGGGGCGAGAGACAAAGAGAGAGAGAAAGAAAGAAAGAGATGGGGCGAGAGACAAAGAGAGAGAGAAAGAAAGAGAGAGGTGGGGCGAGAGGCAAAGAGAGAGAGAGATGGGGCGAGAGAGAGAGAGAGAGATGGGGCGAGAGAGAGAGAGAGAGAGATGTGGGAGAAAGGGAAAGAGAGAGAGAGAGAGAGAGATGTGGGAGAAAGGGAAAGAGAGAGAGATGTGGGAGAAAGGGAAAGAGAGAGAGGTGGGGCGAGAGAGAAAGAGGCGGGGCGAGAGAACGAGAGAGAGGGAGATCGAGAGGTCAGGCGAGAGAGAGAAAGAGATGAGATGAGAGACAGAGAGAAAGAGAGAGGGAGCGTGAGACATAGACAGAGAGACGTGGATGAAAGACATGAGTGAAAGAGAAGAAAGTGGGGCAGAGACAGAGTGAAAAAGAGAGATAGGTGTGGAGAGACAGGGAGAGAGAGACAAGAGAAAGGAGGGAGAGGCAGTGTGAGAGAGGGGGATAGAGGGAGAGAGAGAAAGAGAGAAATGATTAAATAATACTGATTTTGGGAATGGCCACGCCTTTGTCCAGACATAAATAAAAATAACTTCCACAGAACAGGACCATGAAAGGTACAGAGCATGCAATAGGTAGATGAAACAAAAATGTGTATCAAAGCATCCTGGCACGAGAATAGTCAGTAAATCTTTCTTTTTAACACAAAGGTTTAGAGACTCGGGGCTCTTTGGAAAAACTGAAGTTCTGGGGTATTTTAAACTAGAAGAACGCACACTGAAACAAATGAACATTTCTAAGCTTGTGATCTTGGAAGAGGGTATAAACATTTTTAAAAATATAAGCAGTCTCCACTTTAACCTAGTATATGATTGATTAATCTATATTCAGGATTTCCTCTTTTTTCCCAATCACTGGTCGTTCTATTTACTTGAAATATTATTCAAGTCACTTTTCCTTCATTTATACAATTAGATTCAGTTTTTAGTTTGCATTGTAGTGTTTGGGTATTATTTCTTACGCCGGGCTTTGCTACATCGAACTTTTTCTTTTTGCCCAATTTTGACATTAGTTGTTGTTGGTATTGTTGTTGTTTAGGTGTTGGTATTGTTGTTATTTAGGTGTTGTTGGTATTGTTGTTGTTTAGGTGTTGGTATTGTTGTTATTTAGGTGTTGTTGGTATTGTTGTTGTTTAGGTGTTGGTATTGTTGTTGTTTAGTTGTTGTTGGTATTGTTGTTGTTTAGGTGTTGGTATTGTTGTTGTTTAGGTGTTGTTGGTATTGTTGTTGTTTAGTTGTTGTTGGTATTGTTGTTGTTTAGGTGTTGATATTGTTGTTGTTTAGGTGTTGTTGGTATTGTTGTTGTTTAGGTGTTGATATTGTTGTTGTTTAGTTGTTGTTGGTATTGTTGTTGTTTAGGTGTTGATATTGTTGTTGTTTGGGTGTTGTTGGTATTGTTGTTGTTTAGTTGTTGTTGGTATTGTTGTTGTTTAGGTGTTGGTATTGTTGTTATTTAGGTGTTGTTGGTATTGTTGTTGGTATTGTTGTTGTTTAGGTGTTGGTATTGTTGTTGTTTAGGTGTTGATATTGTTGTTGTTTAGTTGTTGTTGGTATTGTTGTTGTTTAGGTGTTGGTATTGTTGTTGTTTAGTTGTGGTTGGTATTGTTGTTGTTTAGGTGTTGGTATTGTTGTTGTTTAGTTGTTGTTGGTATTGTTGTGGTTTATGTGTGGTTGGTATTGTTGTTGTTTAGGTGTTGGTATTGTTGTCGTTTAGTTGTTGTTGTTCCTGTTTTGCTCCATCTTTTTCTTCCTCTTCTTCTTTGTCTCCTTGTCATTTTCTCCACTTCTTCTTTTCTTCTTCTTTTGCTTTTGTTATTATTGTTGTTGTTGTTGTTTTACTATTGTTGTTTATTTTGTAGTTATTGTTTTTTTATGTTGTAGCTGATGGCGATGTTATTGTTACTGTTGTTGTCAGTCTACTCGCCACGGATCCTCTCAGTTCCTATCCATGGCATATCATTATGGACTGTTTTTGGTTGAACTACAAAATTACTGTGATCGTTTTGTGGGAATCTTTGCATGCATTGCGTCTATATATGTGTGTGTGTGTGTGTGTGTGTGTGTGGTGTGGGAGTATAGGAGGGCCTGTGTGTAGGTGTACGTACGTATGTATGCATGTGAGTATGTGTGTGTGTGTGTTTAATTTTCTCCCAGCTCCCACCACCAAACTAGACTACATGAGTGCAGGATAAAATGCCCTGTCCTGGTCAGGTTTGTGTTAACAAAAACTGTTCAAAACGCAGTCACGGGCGTCAAAAACAATCATTGCAAGAGCAAACATTGGATATCAAATCAAATAATCACGTAATTGTGTGCCAATATCCGGTTCACACCTGGGCCTGGTGTCAGCTAATTATACACAGTGTGAACAGGCCAATAGGCTCACACTACAAGGGCTCATCACATTGATTAGTTACATAGGTGAGGGTTTGACCATTGACATCTGTGCTTTTCAAACCTTCGGAGGCGGAGAATGAGGGGGCGGGGGGGGGGGCACTGGATGAATGGATGGATGGGTGGATGAATGGATGGATGGGTCAGTGGTTTGCTGGATAGATGGGTGGATGGATGGGTGGATGAATGGATGGATGGGTCAGTGGTTTGCTGGATAGATGGGTGGATGGATGGGTGGATGAATGGATGGATGGGTCAGTGGTTTGCTGGATAGATGGGTGGATGGATGGGTGGATGAATGGATGGATGGGTCAGTGGTTTGGTGGATAGATGGGTGGATGGATGGGCTGATGGAGGGATAAATGGATGGATGGGTCAGTGGTTTGGTGGATAGAAGGGTGGATGGATGGGTGGATGAATGGATGAATGGGTCAGTGGTTTGGTGGATAGATGGGTGGATGGATGGGCTGATGGAGGGATAAATGGATGGATGGGTCAGTGGTTTGGTGGATAGATGGGTGGATGAATGGATGGATGGGTCAGTGGTTTGGTGGATAGATGGGTGGCTGAATGGGCTGATGGAGGGATGAATGGATGGATGGGTCAGTGGTTTGGTGGATAGATGGGTGGATGGATGGGCTGATGGAGGGATGAATGGATGGATGGGTCAGTGGTTTGGTGGATCGATGGGTGGATGGATGGGCTGATGGAGGGATGAATGGATGGATGGGTCAGTGGTTTGGTGGATCGATGGGTGGATGGGTGGGCTGATGGAGGGGAGAATGGATGTATGGGTCAGTGGTTTGGTGGATAGATGGGTGGATGGATGGGCTGATGGAGGGATGAATGGATGGATGGGTCGGTGGTTTGGTGGATAGATGGGTGGATGGATGGGTGGATGAATGGATGGATGGGTCAGTGGTTTGATGAATGGATGGGTGGGTCAGTGGTTTGGTGGATAGATGGGTGGATGAATGGATGGATGGGTTAATGGGCTGATGGAGGGATGAATGGACGGACGAACAGGCGGATTGAGGTATGGCTGGTTGGGTGGATGGATGGATGGGGGGATGTGTGTAATCAAACTGTCAATAGGCAAATTGTACGCAATTAAACTGTCAGTAGGCAAACTGACCGGGTACTGGTTGTCCCTTCCCCCCCCCCCCCCTTCCCGGTACAGACAAAGAGCTAAACAGAATGGGACATTTTGTAATATTTAGATTCAAAGCTGTTACGTTATTTAGGAATCGCTGCAACAGACAAATGACACACAAGATAAGCAAGGCTAAAGTTACGAATATCCAACACAATAACATCTCTGACAAATTGTATTCGCGGTGTATTTATAACAAACAAAAGATGAACGCAAACAATTGGGTGTTACCCTATCAGTAATTTGACGCGATACTATGACGCCCTCACCGCTATAAAACTCGTGCCTTGATTTGCCATTCAGTTCAACGCTGGTTAAACACCCCGGGTACGCAGACAGAGCACATTTTGAATATTTGTTGCCTTGAGAAAATCCTACTGGGCAAGATGAAAGGATTTTTGATTCTCACAGCGCTGTTTGGCATGTCCAGGGCATTCTCAGTAAGTAGATTAATTTTTAAGATGACCCGACCCAAAAATAATTAAAAACAAAAAAACATTTTTGCCAAACCCAAGTCTAAAAGGGCACTGAGTCAAGTCCTTTTGTATCAGTTTTGACATCAGCTTGAACTACCCTTTAAGTTAGCGAGGCTTCTTTGCCTCAGTCTCACACAGAATACCGAGACGAGCATTTACTTCTCCCACAATAATTATGTCAACAAATCGTGCGCTTAATACCGTGAGCACTACGGTACCCTTTTTCCTTCAATTATGAAGGGATGTTGTGCCCACTGTTGCATTATTGACATCGATGATACGCCCGCAAGTTGACGGACGGAATATGACGAACTGATTCGCCTAGGCATCCTGTACCTCGGGTCTCACCGTAGCCCAAAGTCCACAGTGCCAATTTGAGATCTTTGTTTTCCTAGCATCTCTGCCCTTGGTATTCGCACCTCGCGGTCCCCAGTGCTGGAATAAAGCACGGACTTTATATGCTGTAGCCCAGGGTCCTCCGCCAGCCGAGGGTCTCCAGAGATAACGTGAAAGCATAAAGATCAAAACCTTATTTTAATGCTTATTGCAGGACATAATTATTATTTGCACAAATAAATCATTCATTTCTAAAACTTATTTTGGTTTTAAATTTATAAAAATATCACAATGTCTCTTCTCTTTTTGTCTTGTTACACTTGCGCCCATTTATGTCGGGCTAATGTTGACTTTATGTTGTAGAAGCGGAATAGACTGATTTTAAGAATCGAAAGTTCGTACTTTGATTCATTGTTACTGGGGCGCCTCATAATACCTGTGGCCGAGGGCCATGCAAAATCGTACTCCGGCCCTGAAGCTCCCGTTTAACTCTATAGTCCGAGACAAAACATATTTCACTCAGTGTGCTCTTGGCTTTACTGTCAGAACATCTGAAGTAGTTTCTCGAACCGACAATTGAATCGCAAAGGTAGAGAGAGAGGCTGATATCGGCCACGGGTGATATCTGTTGAATTCAAGATTTCGGTTGATTCAAATTTTGATTCTTCAGTATCTGTAATATTTATGTTTGTTCTTTTTAACTACTAGAGTTGTGCTTTCACATAACAAAGACTTTTTTTTTTAATCTGTCCGCAAAAATGTTTGAAATAATAAGAAGAAAGAATGTTTCCGTGTGTAGGGAAATGGTGTTTTGCTACGTATGAAAACATTCCTTCTGTTTCATTGCTTGAAGGGCTTCTAATGTTTCTGTTTGCCGTTTCCGTCTCCGTACACCTGAAACCACTGGCTGAAATGTCTAAATGCCAGTTCACCGTGGTAGATTTTAGGAATTCAGTTTTAGGAAAGAAATGTAGCGGAAAGCGTAATGCGCTTTCGTTGTTCCGAAATCGGAATGAACTTTGACAACTTTGAATTTCCTTCCCGATTTCCAGTTGAAAAATTGAACTACAGCCGGTTTTATTTTCATTTCCATTTCGGTATGCATCACGTGACCACATTCTCGGTGTAAAGTTCAGCCCAGTTGAGCTATCGATGAAACTTTCACAAAAAATGTTGGAAAAGGAGAGCTGTCTATGGGACACTAAACTGCCAACCTATCTTAACAAGTAGGCTAGAACTCAAGCCCTTGAAACTTAAACGAACACCAAATCTAAAAAAAAAACATTATTTTAGCAACACCTATTCAGGCTAAAGGAACATTAAGATATTAGCGAATCTGAAAGAATGCTATGGTGGAAGCCGCTGCCACCTCCCCAGCCCTGGCCGTGGACAGCAAGCACATTATGTTTGATTTTGATTATCATTATCCTTCCCTTACAGAACCTGGGAACTGGATGTCTTGTAGAGACATTGTCATGTGAGGGAAGACAAATTCCAATAGAAAAGGGTTTGGTGGTTAAATTCTAATCTTTGAATCAAAAATCTCTATTGTTTTTATCTGAGTTGCCGTTGTTTCATGACAAATATTTGTTTTGTGAGAAAAATAAAGTGAATAAATAAATATATAACCAGCTGAATGAATGAATTAGCAGATAAATGAATAAATGGATGAATAAATAAGTAAATAA
The DNA here is from genome assembly GCA_963931925.1 of Onchidella celtica. Classification (NCBI taxonomy): domain Eukaryota; kingdom Metazoa; phylum Mollusca; class Gastropoda; order Systellommatophora; family Onchidiidae; genus Onchidella; species Onchidella celtica. The sequence goes on along the minus strand of OZ007583.1, from coordinate 2,046,988 downwards.
ATAAATAAATAAAATTGATGTTTCTCAAAAATATATTCATTTGTTTTAATTTAACTTTCTAGCATGCTAACATTAGAACTAGCAGGGGACAAACATACACCTTTTGCTCAGACAAGAATAACCAGGCTTGATCCCGTCTAGTGACAGACAAAGTACGGGTACGTGCAGCAAGTGATCCCCAGAGAAGAAAGGTGCAGGGTGTCGTGTGAACAACTGCTGATCCTTGCAGCACACAAAGCTTTAGAAAATAGTGTTTTATGAGTGGGAAGTATTAATATACTGTCCAATGAAAATGAATCATTTTTTTTATTCTCAAAACAGAGCTTTGGTGGAGATCATGGTGGAGGATTCGGTGGAGGCCCAGGCGGGGTCGTCTCCAAAAGAGATGGAGACGGTACCACGAGTCAGATCTACGACTTGATTCTACAGACACTCGACAAGGCCCGCCAAGGAATCTCCGCCTACGATCTCGGAGAAGCCACTAATAATATCCAGGAAGCGGCTGATGCGTACATTGACGCCAACGGTGGAGAAGTGCCTGCTCAGGACATCGATGCCGTCATAGCAAAAGCCGCAGCCAAGTTCAACGGCATCGTGGCTGTGAGCGCTTTGTTTGACGACCCGTTAAGTTACACTGCCACTGTCATGGACTCTGCCCTGACTCTGTGGAACGGATTGGTGACCACAGGTAAGGAGCTGGAACAAGCTGGACAGTCACCTAACCCAGCCATTGCCGCCATTAGCATGACCTCCGAGGCTATCATGAGGAATGTTCTGCTCACTCAGGGTATGGTGACCTACATGGGTGACCAGCCCCAGACAGACACCACGAAGCCCGCCAAGAGATGGGAGGTGACCGGAAATGTGGGATACGGGCCTGGGGGCCCCAGTGTCAGTGTGGGTGTCAGCCATAGCTGGAGACGCCGGGAATTGAGTGAGAGAGGCTGGAGCATCGAAGGCGGCGGCAGTTACAGCGGGGGCAACATCGGCGCCCATGTTGGCCTTTCTTACTCCTGGAGAAGGCGCTAATGTTTCCCACTGAAGTTTATCCTGCCCTGGTCAAAGAATAAAGTCTAGTCTAATTAAACAACTTATACTGTGAGAAAGTATTAGCCTCCACATAATAAAAATCTCGTTCAACTCACGCGATATTTGCCTTTTTTTTTTTTTCGTGTCATTATTAAAATGAAATGTTCGATCATCCACATCGTGCACTTGTGGTGGTGTTGGTGGTAATGCCAATAATGGTGGTGGTAATGATCCTGGTAGAGGTAGTGGTGTCGGTGGTGATGGTGGCGATGGTGGTGATATCAGTGGCCTCGATGATGGTGGTGGCGGTGGGGATTATGATGGTGGTGGTGGTGGTACGAGGGTAATAATGTTTGATGAAAAATTAATTTCCTACTACAAGGGCGAAACATTGTCTTAGCAATAGTTGGCAGACTCATCCCGCCTATGAAAAAGATACGACATCCTGTGAGGGGACAGATCTCCATACATTTCTTGTCTCCATGTTCCTGCAGCGCTGACAGCAAGACAATATATATTTTGAGAATCGAACACCTAGCCTTCTCGGATAAGGACTAAAAAAATAGGAGGACCCATGTCTTCGTTGGCTCTTGGAACCTTGTTAAGTCAAAAATCAAAATTTTACAGGAGAAGGAAAAAAACTGATTATCTTTAATAGTTTTCGCTACCTGGCGCTGTATCTTGGTATCTAGCCTACGTTTTTGACCAGTAGTTGTACCATGTCTTGCATTTTGACGGCAACCCTACTATAATTACGTCACCGGTGTTAACGAGATTATAATACGCTGAAGTCGGCTGTTGGAACCTCGCTAAAGATATAACGAGGTTCACACGTATACAGCGCGCCGCTTGGCTGATCGTACATTCTCGTTACCTTTTTTCGGGACATAGTAAAAATATGTTTAGAAGTGCCTCAGCGCCATTTTTTGTGTTCGTCTTTTCCGTTTTAGATCTGTTTTAAATGTATCCCTCGAAACCAAGGAATGATGAGTCTTCTTAACTTTATAGTTCACTTCGTTTATTTCCTATGCATGATCACACCATCACTGTTCGAATGAATGGAATATAAAATGTATGATTTACTATCTAGCCTAAAACGAAATATTTATTCACACTTGGCTCTTTAGTAACATAAAATATTGCATACCATTTGTTTACAAAATACATTAATTACATCATTAAGTCTCTCTTTCCCTTATTTATCTTTTCTCTCTTTCTCTCCCCATGTCCTCGTCCATTCTCTCTCTCTTTTTCTCTCTCTCTCTTTCTTTTTCTATGTCTGGTCTGTCTGTCTACCTGTCTCTCTCTCTATCTCTCTCACTGTCACAAAAAGAAACTAGAGTGCAACTCCCGGAATCTACCAAAACCTACGGAATCTACCAAAATCTACCGGAATCTACCAAAATCTACCGAAATCTACCGGAATCTCTTCATTGAGTAATTTACCGAAATCAACTGGAAAGAAGAATCTGGACCTCCTCAACTTGACACCGCTTGAGCTTTGTTGATGTCACTTTCTATCCCGTCCTTCTGAGCTTCTGATCTGTCTTAAGTCTTGAACCCCTGGATGGCTGCGTGGATAAGCCGTTCCTTTCAATACTATTGCGGGGGAATACTGTCAGTCAAGATCTTAGTAGTCTTAGTCAAGACTACGCTTGTAGTTGTGAAATTTCCTATCATGGGGAATCTCGCAGATGTACCCTGCAGTTCATTGGGGAACACTACTCCTATATAGCCTAATCTTTACTGAAGGGGACATTAAACCCAGTCATCCAATCCAATCCTAAACACGCATGAACTAGCATTTTTCGTTCAGAGAAGCAAAATCCACATCATATGTTGTTATTCATTTGATTTAAAGTCAATTTTTAGAAGAAAATCAAAATGAACATCAAAATTGGAAACGTCACATCGACAATCAGCTGGCAAGATTAACTCTGTAACATTACTAACAAGTGGTAACAGTTAAAAACTAATATGGCGGCTATGTGGCATAACTCTTATAAGTAACCAATAGGGGGCGGTGGCGGTATAAGCAAAACAAAAACAGCCACAAAAGCGTGACAAAACAAAACCGCCAGGGCCAAGAAAAAATTGCTAGAGAAAAAAAATTGGGTAGACACAAAAAACTTTACTGAAAAGTTTGTAGTATCAATTTGTTCTTGGTGGTTTTGTCAGTGAGGGCGTGGTTAATGGCTTTATTTCATTCCGGCTGGAAAAAGGGGGTGGGGTGGTGGTGGTGGTGGTTTGCGGGGGGGGGGGGGGGAGGGGGGTATGGCAATGAAATAGTCGAAGGAAACCATAATTATGTTAGGCTTAATATGAGAATGAATAACTGAAGATGCTATTTTGTCCTGCACTCCAATGTTCTGTGTGGATTGCACTGAGTATGTGCGTTCTCAGACTGAATCATGAAGAATTGTCACCTGTCCCACAAAGGAGTTTTTCATATGCGTAGTCCACTGGTTGCGTGTACAATGCTTTTATGCGCAGCGTGATTAATCATCTCATTCTACACATTTTACTGCATCCCAAATAGTGACTCAAATGTTGTCTAAATAAACTATGTCTAAAGAGGTTCACCAAACTAGCTGGTCCTTGGCTGGCTAAGTCGCTGGTTACGCTAGTTATTAAACGAGTCGTCGTGTACTTCCAACTTATTCATTTCCCTTTACGCAGACTTAGCAAAAGTCAGTTTTCTGACTTAAAACGGTATCCATTTTAAAGATATTGCCATTTTAATCATTTGATGTCACCTGCCTTCCTTTTGCCTGCAATGGCGCCGTGCTAGGTGGCCACGAGAAATGCCGCCATCTTTTAGTGGAAGGAAGACGTAAGGCGCACCGGAGTGCATGTCCTCTAGTCTATTTATAGAACGCTGTGGTGTGGCCCGAGACACAGAATACCGAGACGCCCCATTCCTTCTTTCACTATAGGAAGTGTATATCTGTACAACATGTTGTATGGATCCGTATAACACGTTGTATGGTGTAGCATCTGCGGGCTACCCCTTGCCCTCCCCCGGTTTTGTTGTTGTGCTGGTGGCTGAGCATGTGTCCACTACTTTTTTCATTTTATTGTTGACTGTACTCCGTGACCTGACCTTCTTTTCTAGTGAGTAGTTTTTTTCCTCGCTCGCTTGTTGTCAGGTGTTTTGACTCGTTCAGTAAATATTAGTATGTTCCCGAATATTCGATAACGTTGTGGAAACGAATGTTTACGCCAGATTTGGCCTTGGGTGATGTAACCTGATGACGTATTGATGCGTGATTGGTTAGTTTGTGCGAGGCAAAGGTAACGTTTATTTCGGGAACTTTCTATAGAAATGTTTATATATATAGACCTGTGTGAGTGGTTGGTTGGGGTGAGTAAGTGAGTTTCCTTTTGTGTGGCGTAGATATTTAGTTTCGCTGGTGTCTTCCTAGTAATTTATTGTTCACTATACAGTTATTAAACTTTAGTATTATTTAATCTATCGTCGGATCTCGTGTTTATTTAATTTACAGCTGTAATAGTTTCGTTTTCTAAAGGGTTGTAGTTAGATCAACTAACTCCCCCCTACTATAACGTGCTAGAACAACCTCAGCTGTTACATATTGGGGGCTCGTCCGGGATCCGACCATATTCGAGCGGACCAGATCAAAATTACTAGATTTATTTACATAGTTTATTGTAGAATATCATCGACAAGCTATCTACAACATGTCGGAGGTTATTGGAAGACTTAGCCAGGAAGCGGACGCTATGGAGCTCACTGGGCAGGAGAGACGGGACTACCTCCGTGAAGGCCTAGAAAGAGAAAGACAGCTGGAGGCTCAACGACAGGAGAAGGAGGCTGAACGACAGGCTCATGAGAAGGAGGCTGAACGACAAGAGAAGGAGGCTGAACGACAGCTGGAAAGGGAAAAGATGAACCACGAGTTGGAGATAGAGAAGATCCGCCAGCAACGTGGAGGCAACGACTCAGCGCAGAGGACCGACGACCACGCCAGTTCTAAGAGACCCAAGCTACCTGCATTTCAGGACAAGAAGGACGATTTGGATAGCTGGTTGCTGCGGTTTGAGAGGTTTGCTGAGACAGCTGAATGGCCCAGATCCACCTGGACGACATCACTGTCTGCCCTGCTGACTGGGAGAGCTTTGGAGTGCTTCTGCAGACTACCGATCGACGAAGCCAAGGACTACGACAAGGTCAAGGAAGCGTTGCAGAAGAGGTACAACCTGTCAGAGGACGGATACAGACTCATGTTCAGACAAGGTAAGCCTGAAGATGGAGAAGATGTTGGAATGTTTTTGACCAGGATCAAGACCTATTTAGAGAGGTGGATAAAGCTGTCGAAGACGGAGGAGACCTACGAAGGAGTGAGAGATCTGTTCGTCAGAGAGCAATTCATGGATGCCTGCCCACCAGACCTTGCAACCCATGTGAGGGAGAGGAAACCAAAGACGCTACAGGACATCGCAGATTCAGCGGAGGCGTACCTGGTAGCGAGGAACCGGACGCTCAGCAGGAGCGCCAGACTGCAGAGCCGGCCAGTGCGACAGAGGCCCAACGGAGACAGAAGCCCACAGGTCTGCCATAGGTGCCAGAGGCCGGGACACAAGGCGACGGAGTGTCGTGCAAAGTTAAACGACAAAGGTGAGTTGAAATGTTACCTTTGCGGAAAGCCAGGCCACGTTCGGAGGATGTGTCCAGCCCAGAAGGATATGGGACGAGGCAAGCCGAACAAGGCGGCGGCGGCCGTAGTGATAGCGGCGGACGAGTCGTCAAGACAAGATGTGACGACGGCTGACACCAGCATCAACGTTCAAGCGGTAATGAAGGACGGGAAGCTACAGTTAGCGGTGCCTGTTACTTGCGGAGGATGCAGTGACGGAAGGACCGTGGAGAAACTGAAGTTACCAGTGATGAAGGGCTTGATTGGAAATCGAGCGGTAGATGTCCTAAGAGATACCGGCTGTGAAGGTGTAGTGGTGCGGCGAGCACTGGTGGACGACGGACAGCTCACCGGTGGGAAGAAACTTATCGCGAGGATCGATAACTCCTTGCTAGCGGCGGAGGAAGCCGTTATCGACGTGAAGACGCCTTACCTGACGGGCAAAGTGACGGCGCTGTGTCTCCCGGAGACCATCTGCGACCTAGTAGTCGGGAACGTGGACGGAGCGAAGGATCCGTACGACCCTGATACTGAGGTGATGGTAGGAGCGGTGACCACGAGGGCCCAGGAGAAGAGGAAGGACCGGTCTACGTCGCTGAAGGTGCCGAGGGCAGAACGGCACGCGGGAGTGGATAGAGAGGAACTTATCCGACTCCAAGAAGAAGACGAAGTCATAAGGAAGTTAGAGCAGAAGAAGATCCCAACTAATAGAGGCAATAAATCTGTTCATTTTGAGAAACATGGAGGAGTACTGTACCGGATCTACAAGGACCTGAGACAGGCGACGGTTATAAGGCAAGCGGTACTACCCGAGAAACTGAGAGAGTATGTATTGAGTGTAGCCCACGACTCGATCGTCGGAGGACACCTCGGCGTGAAGAAAACCAAAGACAGAGTTATGAGCAATTTTTATTGGCCTGGAATTGAAGGTGACGTCGCGAGATACTGCCGCTCATGCGACATATGCCAGAGGACAGTGAACAAAGGAGCGACACCAAAGGTGCACCTGCAGAGTATGCCAGTAGTGGACGTACCATTTAGGCGAGTGGCCGTGGACTTAGTAGGACCTATCGACCCCCCAAGTGAAGGTGGACATCGGTATATCCTGGTGTACATAGACTACGCTACTCGTTACCCCGAAGCCACACCCTTGAAGAAGATCGACGCAGAAACGGTAGCAGAAGCCTTAGTGAACATCTACAGCCGTTTGGGTGTGCCCGAAGAGATCTTGTCCGACCAAGGGACCCAGTTTATGTCAGATGTCATGAAGGAAACGAATAGACTACTGGGAATTCGACAGTCGACCACTACAGTCTACCACCCTATGTGCAACGGGTTGGTGGAGCGATTTAACGGCACACTGAAGAAGACCTTAAGGCGACTGTGCGCCGAGCAACCCAAGCAGTGGCACAGATACATCAACCCGCTGCTCTTCGCATATCGTGAAGTTCCTCAAGAGTCGACCAAGTTTGCCCCATTCGAGTTGCTGTATGGGAGAACGGTGAGAGGACCCATGCACATCTTACGTCAACTATGGACCAAGGACGTAGAGGAGCCGGAAACGAAGACCAGTTACCAGTACGTCATGGAACTACGTGAGAGGCTGGAGGACACATGGAAGTTAGCGACGGAAGAACTCTCCAAGGCTCAAGGTAGACAGAAGACCTATTACGACCGGAAGGCGCGAGAGAGGAAGTTCCGCCCCGGAGATGAAGTGTTGGTGCTACTGCCGACGAACACTAACAAGCTCCTAGTCCAATGGAAGGGACCATATAAGGTAGTCTCAGTTGTCGGTGTTAACGACTATAGAGTCAAGATGGGTGCAAAAGAAAAGACCTTGCACGCCAACCTCCTCAAGAGATACATTCCAAGGACGTCAAAAGCAGCAGCAGTGGCAATGGAACCGAGACCTATTGTGACCGAGATGTGTGGGATGGACAACAGTAGGAGAGATACCACGCCTGAACATGTCAACGCCATAAAGGACGGCGGCGGTGATAGTGCTGAGAGTCGACTGGCAGAGGACGACATGATGGACAAGAGTCAACCCGTGGAGTCAGCTGGCATGACAGTCATCGAGGACTGCGACCTGGAAGGCGACAACGGTGGAACGACGGAGGACCTTGCCGACCTAGGAAGCTGGGACCAGAATGAAGGCTACAGAGATGTCCAGTATGGAACGCAACTGACATCGGAACAACGTCAAGAACTCTGCGATGTGGTGAAGAATTACCAGCACGTCTTCACCAATCTCCCTGGATGCTGTCAGTTGGGTGAACATCGCATCGACCTGACGACAGAAGTACCAGTTCGTCAACGACCATACCCGGTGCCCTACGCTATGCGCGACTCATTGAAGGAGGAGCTTAGCACCATGGAACGGCTGGGCATCATTCGAAGGAGCTCATCAGCTTATGCTTCACCTATTGTTGTCGTCAAGAAGAAGGACGGATCCAACCGAGTCTGCATCGACTACAGGAGGTTAAACAAGATCACAGTATTCGACCCTCATCCGACAGCAGCGCCATTAGAAGTGTTTCAGAGTCTCTCGAGAGGAAAATTATTCTCTCGGATTGACCTGAGCAAGGGATACTGGCAAGTGAAAGTTCGAGAGCAAGACATTCCCAAGACGGCGTTCGTCACCATGGGCGAACACTATGAATTCATTCGGATGCCTTTTGGGATGATGAACTCAGGAGCCACGCTGAACAGGATCGTAAAGCCATTGATCCGTGGAATGAACAATGTGACAGCATATGTGGACGACCTGCTGAGTCATACAGAGACATTCGACGAGCATGTGAAGACTCTCAAGGACTTACTGCAGAGGATGAACCAAGCTGGATTAACTGCAAGACCATCGAAGTGTCTGATTGGAACGTCTGAAGTAGACTTTGTTGGACACTTAGTGGGAGAAGGTATGATTGGCCTGTTAGAAGAGAATGTATGTAAGGTACGAGACGCACCCAGACCCACCACTAAGAAGGAAGTGAAAGCATTCTTAGGATTAGTGGGATATTACCATGAATTTATTCCTAACTTTTCAGCGATTGCATCACCATTGTCTGATTTACTTAGAAAGGGTCAGCCCAATATAGTTCATTGGGATGAAACGCAGGAGAAAGCGTACACCTCTTTGAAGAATGTCATTATCTCCAAACCCGTGTTATGTTTGCCAGATTTTTCCAAAGAGTTTGTCTTAGCAACTGATGCATCAGATCGCGGATTAGGCGCTAGTCTTATGCAGGAACACGAGGGAAAGTTGTACCCTGTGGCATATGCTAGTCGTAAGCTATTGCCTCGTGAGACAAAATATTCGGTCTCAGAGCGCGAATGTTTAGCTATTGTTTGGGCTGTAAAAAAGTTTACTTTGTATTTGTATGGAAAGGAGTTTGTGCTCCAAACTGACCATCGGTCATTAGAGTTTTTGAACTCTGCCAAGTTTGACAGTCCAAAGTTATTACGATGGAGTTTATTTTTACAGTCTTATCGATTCAGGATTCACTACGTAAAAGGCAGAGAAAATGTCTGTGCCGATTTCCTGAGCAGGGTATTTTAAAGTAGTACACTATCAGTGAAATGCATTGTAACCCATACTTTTGCCTACTGGATGAATTTCTAGGACGGCAGTATTGTACTGTAATTGGGGACATAGTTCATCTGTGATTGAATACTGAATTGATGGCTGATATAGAGTCATGATGTGTTAGTCACATTTTGGTTTTATGCTATGTCATATTAGTTACCAATGGAACTTGGTGTAATTTTTGGAAAATGTAACCCAAATGGGGACTGCGAGCAAGCAGTGTTTGTGTTATATTGCATTGTTATAACTTGTGTTGACCTAATATGATGAAGAAAAGACCATAATCAGTGGTCGGTATGTATTGGTATTTTTGCCATTGTACGTATGAGTTATACATTTTGGAGATAACCATGTTATGTACAACAAGTTATATGCTATGATTCGTGCACGAAGCATTGTGTAACGATGGGCCATCGTTTCACCTTATATGATTTGTAATAATATCATTGACCATTGTTTCACCACAGTGGTGGCGTTGTGTTATTTTGACTAGTAGGCCTACTGTTTACTATTGAGAAGCAATGACGGTATTGTATTAGTTATGGTATTATTGATGCAAAGTACACTGCATTGTATTATATTTGTGATGACATTCGGGAAGGCACTAAAATTGTTATTAATTGTAGTAGAACTAACAACTACCTTTGTGAGATTGGGAGTGCTATAAGATTATTTCACGATAGTGCAGACGCTGTATAATGTTTTGGAGTTGAAAGATATTCAACTTAAATTGGGGAGTTGTGTAGCATCTGCGGGCTACCCCTTGCCCTCCCCCGGTTTTGTTGTTGTGCTGGTGGCTGAGCATGTGTCCACTACTTTTTTCATTTTATTGTTGACTGTACTCCGTGACCTGACCTTCTTTTCTAGTGAGTAGTTTTTTTCCTCGCTCGCTTGTTGTCAGGTGTTTTGACTCGTTCAGTAAATATTAGTATGTTCCCGAATATTCGATAACGTTGTGGAAACGAATGTTTACGCCAGATTTGGCCTTGGGTGATGTAACCTGATGACGTATTGATGCGTGATTGGTTAGTTTGTGCGAGGGCAAAGGTAACGTTTATTTCGGGAACTTTCTATAGAAATGTTTATATATATAGACCTGTGTGAGTGGTTGGTTGGGGTGAGTAAGTGAGTTTCCTTTTGTGTGGCGTAGATATTTAGTTTCGCTGGTGTCTTCCTAGTAATTTATTGTTCACTATACAGTTATTAAACTTTAGTATTATTTAATCTATCGTCGGATCTCGTGTTTATTTAATTTACAGCTGTAATAGTTTCGTTTTCTAAAGGGTTGTAGTTAGATCAACTAACTCCCCCCTACTATAACGTGCTAGAACAACCTCAGCTGTTACATATGGATATGGACAGTGCATATCCGCAATACATGTTTACCAAAAGCGCGACTGGTGAAGGTTTGCTGAAACAAAACTTGGTATGGTGTTCACGAATTTAAAGTGACAACACATGGAATAGTCAGATGGACCTGGGGGTGTAAGGTTCTAGTCAGTTTGTATCAATGGGAGGTAGACACATTGACTAATCAGGCAAAAACAGGCTGTCGTGGCCATTGGTGATCGACGTACACTTAAGTATATTATTAGCGCAGATCACGCAACCTCCGAGCAGAAGTCGGATTGTTTTGCTACTAAGCCGATTCATATTTTTCAAAACTATGCAAATTAACAAGGTCAGTAATATAGGTCATTGGTGCTGACTGTGAGTATTCCGGTGTGTTATACGTCATCGAATTGTGTGCGTTGTGCGGATATGCACTGTCCATATCCGTGCAACATGCTGTACGGATATGTGCTTCCTCCACTATGTCCACAAATTCCGGGTGTATAAATACGGTGAGGGCTGCTCACGGCTCTGTGGTATTTGCCTTTTTCGTTCAATTATGAAGGGGTATGGTGGGAATTGTTGTGAAACTAAACAAGTTCTTAGGTTGACATCAGTGAGACGTGTGTAAACCTGTCTGTGTTTGTTGTTCCCTTTGCCAGGCTGACCATCAATACATTTTCACAACACTGGTCGTGTGACATTGACGTTTTGGACAATCCTTTGTCTCTAGAGTTCAAACAATGAACATCGCTCAGTGACGCTTGACGTCACAGAACTGTAAAAGAAAGAAACTCCGAACCTTTCAGATGTAATCAGAAACAGCATGAAGATAGATCCTGTTCTAGCCTTCCGGGCAGTTATTGTTTTCATCTCTTAAACTCAAAAATTTGCAACTAAAGATATCACCGTGGTACACAGTGTAATCATTTCACAATGCCGTGTTTTTACCACAGCGAAGATGATACTTCGTGGATTGCTGGAATTAGAGTCAATGGACTATAAGACATAAGTAGCAAGTCAGTTTTCATGATTTTAACTCTGTACCTTACGAAGATATTATCATGTTGTACTGCGATACTCAATTACGTTGTTTTGTTTTGTTTCTCAAAACTAATCTTAATGTGATTCAAAGGAATCCTAAAGTGGATCATTGTAACAGACATCCAATTCCCTTGTTCATTCTACTGTTACAATCAACTGCCTTGTAATTTGTGGATACAAGGTATGGTGGAAAAAGTAAGATTGAGAAAGACCATTTATTTGTCTGACACGGATGATTAAACAGTAACTCTTGAGAGAATCTCGCATCAATTAGCACAAAGAAAACTGAGGTAAAAAAAAAAAAAAAAACAAGAAAATCAAACAATTTAGGCATCGACCGGTTTACTTCGTCTTTGTTATTCACACCCCCCCCCCCAACCTTTACACAAAAATTACAGAGGACATGGATAAACTAGTTTTTATTGACAATCTATTTTATGTAGTTTTATTATCATTGAAAGCCGTAGTAAACATTCCAATACATGTAGTTATGAAGAACTATAATCATTGTGTCTGAGGGACCTCCTGCTTTTGATGCTAGAAATATGATGGATGTTTACTATGTAGTTTGATTACTACTTTTATCAGCAACGGCCGCTCCGTTCTGTTTCTGCATGTGACATTTTGGTTTTAAATACAGTATTAATATTGAACTGGTGCGGTGTGCTAGTCCCCACTCCATGTCTCAAACCTGTATCTAGGAAGGCTATAACAAACAATGTTACTAATATTATAAAATGTGTCCCTTGCATCGTCGGACGATCTAACAAAATGATCAGTAGATCTACACCAGACAGCATCTGAAGTTGATAGCTTCAGATTAACCGCCCTTATTCTGGCTGTCAAGAAATTGAGCGATGTAGTTTTAATTTGTTTTGCTCCAAAGAGCAACTTTTCTACTCATGCATGTCACAGATGGACCAAAGTTAAAAGTGTATTTCGTACAACAGATAACATCGTCATTTTCAGACTAGTAATTCATGACTTATCACTGTCCTAAGACAACTGAATTGGCAGTTTCGTTCATCGCTGGGCGGTCAAAATCAATTACATCAGCTGTCCAGAAATGTACACTTTGTTGATATTTGCCAAACAAAAAATGTCTCAAACACTTAATTTGTAAGACTTGCATTTCGAACAGCTTTATTTGGGACATGTTAACCTGTTACAGACAGTCATAGGGTTAAGCTGGCTTTCCGGAATTTACTGAGCAGTTTGAAGTCTGTTTTGTTTTATTCCATAGCATGATGGCTCTAAATAGTACGTTTGCAAGGGTGGCTAAATCTGCAGATCCAAGCATTGCAACGTACGAGTGGGCATTGTTGATGTCTGTGGTTGATACACTTGTCATTTATTACGGTTTGGCTCTGACTGCTGTCGGATGTATCTGCAACCCGCTGTCCTTTATTGTCCTGAGTCGTAAATCTTTCAGAGGGACCACGATGTCCATTTACCTCAGAATTTTGTCTCTATCTGACCTGGGGACCATCCTCAACGGCCTTCTGCCCTCAATTTTGACACGAGCGTTTCGGGTGAATGTGGTTCTCAGTGAGATCTGGTGCTTGCTCACTAGTTATGTCCATTTTCTATTGTTATACATCAGTAGCTGGACACTGGTCATTGTAACGACTGAGAGGGTCATGTCCATCACTTGGCCACACAGAGTTGGAATCCTGTGTTCCAGGTCAGCTGTGTTCGGCGTGTTGCTGGTCCTCCTTATTCTCCTGTCCGGTCTGAGCTTTCCCATGGCCTTGATCTACGGCCAACTGACCATACTGGATTCATCACAAAATCGGACAGTGGTCAATCATTGCGTCCCTCTGCCTGAAATGGTCACTTTGCCTCTTCTCATCGCTGACGCCACTATGTTTGCTTTTCTGCCCAGTTTCCTTCTCATCATTTTCAACGTGATCATCGTCTATGGTGTTATCAACAGTCGGAACAAACTTATGAAATTCTCACACGCCGACGGTCCCAGAGAGACACGAAACATTTTTCAAGCAACTCTCAAGCATGTTGTGGGCAGACTTGCTGGTAGATCTAAACCGGATGATCATGGTCAAAACCGAAACACGGGGAGGAAAAGGTCAACGCGAGAAACGTCGTTAACTTTAACCCTTGTGGTCATTAATTCAACGTTCGTTATTTGTAATTTCCCCCCATGTGCCTGGGGGTTCGGCCCCCAGTATCAGAGTGAGCAAGGCTTGGGCATGTTGGGCGTGGCTGTCTCCGATCTGATGCGCGTGCTGATGTACACAAACAACGGTCTGAACTTTCTCCTCTACTGCGTTACTGGGACAAAGTTTAGAGTTGAGGTCAAGGCTATATTCAGAGATGTGGCGTTTTGGTTACTGCCATGCGTCAGACGATAGAAGATCTTAGACCTACCTGGGAAATTCAGTATTTAAGATCTTTGTGAAAAAAGTCAGTGTTTAACAATCAAACAAACCCACTGCGGTATTTTATTCATGAAAAACATTTGATGCCCACACAGGAGAGATGCTAAGATACAATAAACCATCCAAAATCTCAGGTTCCACAGAAATCACCTTTGATCAGTAAAAGTTCTTTTTTCCCCGTTTGGCACTTGCGACTTAAGGACCAGGTTGAGAAACCGTGTCACATTTGAGGTGAGGAATTTTTTTTAGAACATAAGGGTTGGCGTTTTTCCACCCGTTACTGATGCTATGATAAATTCCATTTTCATGTCCACACTCTCTTACTAATGCCAGACCTGGAGCCTGACCAAACCTCTAGACAGCAAGATCACGACCCGTAAGATGCACTTCTTACAAAAAGCGGTCAACAAGACCAGACGCGACATGGTCAAAAATTCAAAATTCAGAGAAATGGTGCAAACAACACCAGACCATCGCTACATACACAGACCAGCACTGCTGCACCATACCATCGCTACACAGACCAGCACTGCTGCACCAGACCACTGCTACACAGTCCAGCACTGCTGCACCAGACCACTGCTACACAGTCCAGCACTGCTGCACCAGACGGTAAAACGGTTCGGACACCTTTTTCCGGATGTTGATCTGCCATCCGGCCCATTGTGCGTAATATAGCACGTCGTTCTCTGGATACAAGGCCAGAGGCAGACAAGAAAGGCCGGACAAGTGGCGCCAGAGAAACTCAGATAACCCACGGCATTAGGCCAAGACCTGGATGCAGATCGAAAATTCTTTCTTCCTGCCACGCGCTCGTGAGTACAAGCAGATTAAAAAAACAACAACAGAAACAACACAAAAACAGCAACAATGATGTTACGGCATTGTTTGTTTTGTTTGGCAGGACAAACCTTTCCTGTCCTCTTTGACTTTGTCTACAGAATAACGCAGCAACTGTGAAAGGAACAATAGAAATGAGAAATCCCGTGACAAAGTTTATTTGAGTTTGATCCGCTCACTCCTTGTCCAGCTGGAATTATAACACGATTAAACTTAATTCTTTTACTAGACAAAGGGAATTATTTCTTATTAAAAGGGAAATGTGACCAAGTCGGGGTATAGACGCAGCTAAAGGAAAGGTCTAAAAGACTGTATCTCAGGCAATATGTAGTCAGTTTATGAGGAACAGGGGGGGTGGGGGTATGGGGGGTGTGGCACATAATCTGACTCATTACCCCATTCTTTCAGTGCTATCTGGAAACATCAGTGTCAAGCACAATTAACCCTTGGGGATAAATGTCTTTCAGCTCTTCTCTCTCCTCTCAATCTTTCCGTTATCACAATGTCTCCCCCAGCCCTCTTTTCTTAAAAGTTAAAAAATTATGAGGTGATTCCCAACTTTCCTCACTGACACTCAGTCAATGATGGAAAAAAGAGTGGCCATTGATTTTGGTCCGTATGCGCTCGTACCTTTTTCAAGATATTGAAACCAGCTTGCAAACTTAGATAACGATACGTTCATACTGCAGCAGGTAATGGTCTCGTGTCACGACCGGAATTCCTAAAAAGCAGCTGTCTTTCAATTAAAGCCATCACATCATCAACGTGCATTTAATGTCTACCCAGAGCAGACTCTTGTCAGTAAAATTTAATGCGTTTTGATTCAGCGGCTCGGGAGATTACCAGACCAGACCAGACGCCAAGCCTTTACAACATCAACTCAGAAAATGTTAATATGATAATAAATATAATAATACCTGCATGTCGCTGAGGGAAAAAAATTGAATTCTGAGTTAAGACCGCATAAAATGAAATATAGAAGTCTGTGGTGTCCAGTGATGTATTGAAACGTCAAGGAACGTTTAGCGTGGTCTTACAATCGAGATGGATTCCAAGCCAACTGAAAAACGCAAAAAACCCGAGTCAAGCACAGCATAGGAGTGCATTTTCGAATTCAGTCGGCAACATGATGAAATGTTCCACCTTATATATAAAACAGAAAAATGATACATGTTTGGTACTGGGGGTAAACACTAAAGACCAGAACACCGGTGGTGTACTCAAAACTATTTTGTCTCCGTTTCTGTATGAGATCTGAATATGGAGGTAAGCAAGCCTGTTTCGCTAACTGACCAAATTAGTTGCAAATGATAAAATGCTAGCATGCTATATCTGGGTCTGATCCGTCAGGTAACACGAGACTATAATATGAATGTGATTGATTGTGATTGTTCATCCTCTGTTGCCGTTCAGCGTCGAGGAGAGATGCAGTTGTTTATGGTAGGCCAACTCTGCCGCTCTTTCAACTAAGATGTTGTTGTTTCTCAGGGTTCCTTTGACTCCTTCAATCCATCTTTTTCCGTTTTCTGCCTCTTCCTTTGTAGCCTGAGAACTTGGTGTTGAAGGCTCTCGAGGCTGGTATAATATGAATAAACCAATCAAATGGTGAAAAATCAGTTAAAGTTGAAGCAGGTCAACGATTATTTCCAGTCGTCATGAACGATATCAGTGTTATTAAAGCAGGTCACGTGGCAGCTGATGTTTAAATTGGATAAAAGTCAATATAAATGACTGCAGAACCGGAGTAAACTTACCACCATCAGTGCTGGACTGGACAGCTGATGGTGCAGGCTGCAGAAAGACCACCAATCAGAAATAGAAAAATGAAGATCAGAAGGCCAACAGTCTCGTGCTGGGGCCCTGGAAAGACAAAGATGTTCCCTTTGGTGACCATCACAGCCAGCAACCTTACCAAAATCTCGAGCACACAACTGACGTCAAGTTTCAACGAAGGGATGATATTGTCCCTACCTAGATCCGCGGGTTACAACATCGCCCTGACGTCGGTTTCATATAGATAACCCATCCCTGTGGTAATCCTACCAATCCTACGGAAATCCTACGTCGAACACTTAAGGATGCCGGCTGGGACGGCTCTCTCCTTGTCTTGTTCTTGTCAGCTGTACTACGGTAGAAAACTGTATGTGTCAAAAATAAAGGTTTACAAAAGCCACCAACAAAAGTTTGATCCTGCATCCCGCTTGATTTTTTGCTCAATTTGTATTTATGGTGACGAAAGAAAATGATTAGTCCTATGAAATCATCATCTAGATACACAAATAAACCATATTTCACGTCACAAAACTATCAGACCAGAGCGCGTGATTGTTTTTCCGTACGATCTTCAGCAAATTCAGGAGCGGGGCAGCAACAGACCCCCAAACAAGACAGGACTAGGACTAGGACAGCTCCAACATATCCCAGGGATTTTCGGTGACGTTCAGAGTCATATCAGGGCACAGTCCAGATATTGCAGCACTCATGGCAGTGTGCGAATTGGACGAGAAATCCATTAGCCGATGACCTGTGTTTGGGGGTGTGTTGCTGCCCCGCCCCTGAATGTGCTAAAGCTCGTACGGGAAAACATCACGCGACCCGGGCAAGATCATGGATATACACTACCGAAAGGGCAAGATAAATCTTGTGTATTCTCTGTATTAAGCTCCATGTCCACCGTAGATCTAGCTCTAGGTCACATTAAATGGCGGCACTAGGATCCGATGCAAAGACTAGTAGACATTAATCTTACTTCATCATTAATTGTATAATACACAGATGTGATAGAGTTCACTTTCGACCAGCAATGCGTAAACAAAGACGAAGGACGAATTCCGTTCATACTTTTTGATTTACCCCTACATAAATACATTTTTTGTTTTCTTTTGGCGGCTCAAACAATGGTAAATGCATAATAATATATTAAAAACTGAGGTTTGTCCCCAATAGAACTGATGTGTAACTTTATGCAGTTTGTCGTTAAACAGTGAGGCAGTATTTTAAAAAATGCCACGACGCTTGATTATGTAGTCACGCAGTTTTAGATGTCTCCATGTTCACCCTCTAGTTCCTTCATTATACATGTATGCCTGATAAAAAGGAAATACAGCATTCACGTATGCGGCCTCTGTCAACAGGACGGCAGTTGTGTAACTCTTTACAACACTCTACATAGGGGATTCTGAAGAAAAGAAATATGCTATCATGCTGAATGCAGAGCGAAACTTTTTCTCTTTTTTTTTTTCGAAGGAGGACTTCCCTCTGTGGCTCTTTGTCTGCATTTTGCACGGTTCAGTCCACAAAGGGAAAAATAAAACACACAGACACACACACACACACTCACTCACACACAGAGAAATTGTTTTGCAAAGTGAGGGGAAGAGAGTGGTGGTGACATGGGCCAATGAATAACATTCTAATGTACAAAAACTGGACCCGGATGTAACAGAAATTGGGAAACATATGAACATTGACAGTGATCTGTGTGAACGATCCGTCGATCTTAAAATATTGACATTATAAATATTATATGAAGAATGGTTGATAGGTTGATAGATTTTGATTCTTTATTAAGTATTATGTTTTAGTTAGGTATTGATGATGGGATACATATATGCATAGTGCAGGGCAAATTGATCGCCATATTTTCCCCTGATTTCGGTATCATATGTGCTATGGGCATTGGTAGGTCATTTTTATGTAAATATTGCTCACGCTCACTCGTTGACAATTATCTTGATGCGATTTGAAATTAATTGCATTAATTTTTTTTGGGTGGGGGATGATGTCACGAGCGAGTGAGCGAGGATCAATAGTTACCGGGAGAAGGGGGTAGAGTAAGATTAACTCACGGCCCACAATTAATGGAAAGCATGAAATGTTGTGAGTTGGGGGGTTTGGATGAGGCGAGAGCGGTGTGCTTACAGTCACTGCAAGTTAAGAAGTCCCAAGAGACAGACATGAAGAAAGCATTCGGGAGATTGTGTGTTTTCCAGTGATGACTGGTAGGTTGAACTATGATTGATAATTATGATGACTGATGTACTATATTCTCCTATAACCATGATATAAATAAGTTATATGTGAGGAATGTGAAAGTCATTGATTACTGTGTATAGAGATGTGCGCAATGAGCGATAGATGTAAGTTAGGATCATGGATTCGTAGCGAGTCTGAGTACTGTGTAATACGGTGGAGGTGTGTTACCGTAAGATGTGTGGTGAGTGAAATGTGGACTATTGTGTGTACGCTTGATGGTTCGTAATGAGGGGTGAAGTTGATATTAATGATATGGTGTTATACAGATGTAATGTTATTCTTATAGGTGCGGGGTCGGGCAGAGAAGCCACCCGCGGTGAGCGGACTTGTGCCGGGGTCGGGCCGTGGAGCTACCCGTGGTGAAGAGACTAGCACAGGGGATAGGCCAGCATAGGGAAATGCTTGGGTTGGGCAGAAGGCTACCCACAGGCCTGCCTGAGTGAAGCTGTCGCGCAGGATAGCAAGAGCACATGAGTCGTGGCAGTCTGGCCACAGACAGGGACGTTGTTATTGAAATGTTAATGTGCTATTAAGATGTTACTGTGCTATTGAGATACTAATGTGTTATTGAAATATTAATGTGCTATTAAGGCATTGAGGGGAGATTGAGATACGGAGATTAGGTTGAGCAGGAGCCAATAAGAGAGGCCCGCAAGTAGTACATCCAGGAATGTGAGGCTGAGGCCAGAGCATAATTAGAAAGTAACTGTCGGGTTGTGGACCCGGAGAAGAATGAATGTTGGGAATACTGACCATTGAATGGTATTTGAATTGAGTAATGTAATGTATGTAATTGCACAGATATCTTTATCTTTATATATAATAAATGTGTGAGTCTGTTTGGTTGTTCTGTTAAGTGTTATACTTGTTCGTTCGTGATTGTTGTCCTGTCATAATTATTACATCTCCCAGTCTGGGATTTGTGACATTGCACATTTGACTAGTTATAAACAGTGTTTTATGTTGCACATTAGGTTAGTTGCACACGGTTTGTTATTTTGGGTTGCATTATTTTTCTATGATCATTATTTTGAACTTTAGAGGACTGAATGGAGCTATGCACAGAATGCAAAACACGGGCACATTGCAGAGTCGACAGGCATATGAAACTAAGGCACGTCTATATAGCCGCCGAACGTTGAAATGTGCTTTAAGCCTTAGGGACGAAACAGACCGAGGCTAATGTAGGCGAAAGACCTGTGGTTCGCCGCTCACAACTTTGTTTCAAACTGGCACAGTACCCACTGCTCGCTGCATCCCCTTGGGTGGCGGTGTGGGCAGGGCCTATTGTGTGAGTGTCAAGCAAAATTTATGAGCGGCGAGCCACCAATCTGGTGCCTACGCCAACCTCGGTCTGTTTCACCCCTGAGGAAACTGTATCGCCTCTCTGCAACAACAACAACAACTGGTGACGGCTTATCCTGGGTTTTCTCACCAGATTAACGTCCGTGTCTGTGCGCTGTGTGCAGTTGGTACAGCATTCAAGAATCACTGCAGTAACTGTTTGTGTGGAGTTATGTATGGTCGTGGAATCTGGAATTCTCACGGGGAGTTGGCACATTAGAGCTACCGTTGATCAAGAGCTATTTGGGTAAGTTTAAAACGAGCTTATCTGAGATTGGATATTTTTAAAAGGCTCAATGCTTTGGCCCTGTTACATAATATATAAACCTGCACAGTTAGTTATATCCGCATAACTGCAGGATGGTAACTCGTTTTGCCAGGCATTCTCTGAAGTCCATAAACTCCTTTTTGTCTATTGATTGGGGGTAAAGCAATAACGGAAATAATGAATTTTGCTAATATCACCAAAAAGAAATTATTCAACATTCTTGTGCCCGAATAAAAACGGCCATTTTCACAATTTCCGAAATTTGCAAAACTGTTTTTAAATGGTCAGATAAGTGCTAAAACCAAAGTGCATGTAAGTCTACGTGTCAAAACGGACATTATTTTCTTAATAAATGTTAAAACAAAAGAGAATGTAATTGATTTTAGGACAAATACGGCAAATTTACCACCATTAAGCATTGATAATGAAGAAGTTGAGCGAGTTGAATATTTCAAGTATTTGGGTATATACATCCACCGCAATCTAGATTGGCATACACATATTTCAAATGTCCATTCAAGAGCCAGCCAGAGGATGTAGTTTTTTTCGAAAATTAAGATCTTTTAACGTTGATAAAACACTGCTTTCCCTGTTCTACAAAGCTGCCATCGAGAGCATAATAACTTATTGTATTACAGCATGGGGAGGCCATGCAAGAGAAAGTGACACGCATAAACTTAACAACACAATCATCAAGAAAGTATGCAACATGACAGACACGGCATTTTTCAGTTTTAACCATTTATACTCAAATGCTTGTGTGAAGAAATTCATGTCCATCTTAAATGACAGCTACCATCCCCTGTTTCATCAAATTTCTAGATCATCCAAGAGCAACAGAATAATACACATGAAAACAAACAGGAAACGATACAGAAGATCGCTTTTCACTTCCGCAATTCGCCTCAGCAAGCCACTTTAAATAGATAGATGTGTGCCACATTTCACTAAGGTTCCTTATCATGTCACTTCATGTATGTCTGTTATTGACTTATTGAGTTTGTTTATATAATGATACGTAAGATATGTGTACCACGTGTGTGCTGTTAAACACTCTGTGAAAGAGAATTTCCCTTATGGGACAATAAAGTATTTCTTATCTCATCTATCTTATCCTATACTATCTTATCTATCGTATGTTATCTTATGTTATCTTATCTTATGTTATGTTATCTTATGTTATCTTATCTTATCTTATGTTATCGAATATGTTATCTTATCTTATCTTATGTTATCGAATGTTATCTTATCTTATCTTATCTTATCTTATCTTATCTTATCTTATCTTATGTACATCAGGCGGGTGTTAAAAAAGAGTGCATTTGGGCAGCTGGTGACCCATTTGAAACTGTCACCGTTCCCCAAAACTAGTAACTCAAAGATTCAAAAAAGGCTGTGGGTTGTATGTAGAGTGAACGTAACCTGCCGGAATGGTGTTCACTGCTCTGCCATGGAGAATACCGCCCCCCCCCCCCTATAAACAGCGTTATTCGAATGTTTGAGTTACAACAGTCTTTTAGGGAGCGGTGACTAAATAATGCATATTGTTCACTAGAGGATTAAGATACGGAATATTTCTATTAAAATTTCTTTTCTTTTTCTCGCGTGAACTCCGGTCTTTGGTATTTGAGTGGTTTCAGGATAAGGACAGAGAATTTCAGAATGGCTGCATTCAGAGCGCCCCGACCTAGCAAGGATATTTTTATGTATGTATTATGGAAACATCAAAGAGGAGATAATTATGCAATTCAGTCCATCGTTATTCACACTGTTGTTTTTTATTTCTAATACAAAAGATTTCCTTTAAGTCTGCCTTCTGTCTTTGTTACTCTGTGTTTAGTGTGCAATTTTCCGGCTCTGCCTGAGACCACAGAAATGAGCAAAAAACAAAAACGCCAAATATTACTTTAGATAGGTTGAAATCTTCAGACTTAAAAAATAATGGACTTTTGAAAACCGTACTGTACCAAAAAGTTGAGAATTTTTCTCTAAGGCAGCAGATGTTGGAGCCATTATTCAGAACCCTAACCTTAACCCACAGGCAAAATTTCTAAAGTATTTCAGAAGATCAACTCTAAATTCTACAGCATTTGCTGTTGGTGAGTGCTATTGACAGCTTTAATTACTGTGTTGTTCTTCTAAACATGAACGCAATCTCACAGTGATTGATTCATTCTCAGACGTAGTTATCGTTCACGTTAGAAAGACAGTCTAGATTCAATTTTTATAGACGTTAACTCAACAACAATTGTTTGTTTTTGTTGTTTTTTTTAAAATCAAATTCAAAGGTAACAAAGCCAAACATGTTTATTCATCACCATAACTGAGCAGCGTAGGTGGGCACATCAACACCCCCCCCCCTCCCCCACTTCTCACATGCACGCTTTTCGCACGCTGGAATCAAACTTATGTCTCTTCCTCCGTCCTGGTGGACAGACTTCACAAATGTTGCTGAATGAACAATTTATGAGTAATAAAATGTGATATCTGAGTTAAAGTGTTTAATGTGATATTCAAATATTGACTGTAATAATATAACTGATCGCCGTGAAACACCAGTCTCCAGTGTTTTCTAGTGTTAGACCTGTCAGCCATGAGAGAAAGACAAAATACAATGTCACTGACCGATATAAAGTAACCAATCTCTAATGCCTTTGTCCGTCAGCTTATGATATCTAAACAGAAACATGCAGACGAATTGCTGGTTTTTCCATGTTACTATAATTATTTGCACTCTATCCCAAAAACATTTTTTACCCTAGCTGCGATAGCTATGTTTTTCAATGCAACACGTCGTCTACGCTCTGTTCCTCCTAAAGAGAGTTTGGGGACACATGGGTGCAGAAGAAAGGCCCAGGTCAAATTTTTGGTTGAATAGGCCGTGGGAAATGAACAAAGAGCGGAGATGAAGGCTGCAATTTTATTTTCAGCTAGATGCATTTCCTTGATAATCTCAATACACCTTGACAATTTCCATAGTGAACCAGCCGCCTCAGCAATATGTAAGTACATGAGGTACGCTGTCAACCTAAGGCCCGAAACACACTGGGTTAAGTTGTTGTTTTTTTTCCTCGGTTTCGTGGACTTCGGAGTTACGTGTAGATGGGGCTTCGCTACGGTGGGATTGTGACGTCAAGACTTTCGCTAGTTGAGTAAACTGAAATTCAAAACTGAGTCAAAACGTCTCCAATCAATCTTGGCTCAGTGCACTATGGGACCTGGTCTTCGCCTCGGCTCTGGTGAAAGACAAACGCTTTTGATTTGCTTCACATGCCGTCCGAAAAGCCGCGTACTTCAGCAAGTTAAAAGATATAAAATGGTGATAATGTTGAAATGTGTTTTACAAAATATTATTGTTGCGTGCAGGCATAAGATGTTCTTATAACAAACATGGTCAATGGAATGAAATTAAATAACTGTTTTTATACATAAATGGGACATCCCTCTCAGGGAGCGGGGGAGGGGGGGGGGGATAGTTCTCATTTCAGCTGGAGATGATGAGAAGGCGGTCCTGCTTACATGGCATGGTCATTTGATTGTCCTCAATAGTCACTGCCTTTGGTTCAGTAATAATTCCCGTACATTTTTATTTCCATTTCGTAAAAAAAATGAGTAAAGACCGAGAAAGGCCGGGCTTGTTGACTATCAAAATAGAAAATGTCTTATTCGCTGACGAAATGTATGTGAGTACGGTAAAAATTCCTTGCATATGATGGCTGACACATTTTTTTTTTTTTTTTAATGGAAAATTGAAAATCCAGAAGAAATATATTCCTGCCACAAGATTTAAACCCGACCTTCCATTTTTAATCTTGGTGACATTTAAAAAAAAAAAAAAAAACAGATTAAAGAAATCGGAAGGACTCTAGCCTTTGGCATTATTACGTTCATTATACTATAGGACAGTTGAAATATCTGAAAAAATAAAAATTGGGAAGACGTATTAGTTTGACGAAGACAAGACTCGAACACATGTCTTCCAGTTTTCAGGCCGATTTAAGAAATGGTTGATCGAATAACAAGTCACAAACCTTTCTAGAAAACGCAATTTGGGGAAAAAAAAAAAATACTGGTTGGAAGTAGGTCAACCATCAAAGAGAGTAGTGAGCCATGAAAACGAGGCTAGCAATGGGCCAAGGGTTAGCCAATTCCGATTGGTCGAGTCCTTGGAGGATGACGTCACGACATTGAGGTCCAATGAGATTTCTTGCGCTGGCCAACTAATTGGCTCCCACTGGAACTAAATGTCATGACGTCACTATCCAACTAGTTTTGATCACAATCGGCTGAAGGACAGATAAGCTAATACTCAGACCGATCATAGTCAACTGACAAGGACGAAGGGCGATGTTGAGCTCATTTCAGTGCAAGATTAAGGTCACCTGACCTGGCATTTTTGGGTAAAAACTGGGTGAACACATCAACTCTCCGAACTTGTTCAAGCATGTTTGCAGTGGCGTGTCATTGATTTAGTAATTTTTTTCATATTCAGATACAATAATTGAAGGCACTGGCTACGGTTACGGCAGCCAGTGAATACAACTCACCGTTTTTCTTTGTTTGGCTTTACTCCCGCTCGAGCGCCAATGGCTACCCCAGCCCCTTTTCGCCTGATTAGTCAATCTGACCACCGCCCATTGATACAAACTGACTAGACTCTCACGCCCCCCAAGTCCATCTGACCATTCCAATGCACACTTGAATTGACAATTGGATGAACTAACAAAATTAATAAGTACAGAAAAAATAAACTTTGTTTTTTTATCAAAAAGTGGCGTTCCTCCCGTTTTTTTTTCTATTGGGATATGAGCGTAATCTGCCGTAAACGTAGCCACTCCGATAATTGAACGCTGGCAAACGTTCTAAAAGTGGACCAGTATACGAGAGTTTTTTGTTCTGTTTGTTCTCTCTTATTAACTTAAGTATCTAAAGGCACAGAGATGCCGTGTGCTTCCATTCTGTACAAACTCACCGCGCCCTGAGGGCTATTTTGCTTCAGTGCTTGACGTGGTACATAAAATCGTATCGTTTCCACATGAAAAACTTTACAATTTTAATAAAGAAGTCCTGTTATCATAAAAATGTTCTTGTTTGTCCAAAGCAAACAGGTCCATATGTACAATATCATTGGCTGATGTCCCAGGAGGGGAATTCCCCATTTACGTGGCATACAAATAATTATAGCAGGTGGGATTTCCCGAATTATTACTCAAATATTTTCTCTAGATTAATGCTATTTGAAAAGCTATATTTTAAGGGATGAACCAATCTTAAAAAACAAACAAAAAAGAAGGCCAGTATAAACTTGCTGTGTATGTGTGTGTGTATGGGTGGGGGGGGGGGGGTGCGTAGAGAGATTGCCCAATCTGTGTAAATGTAAAGAATCTTCTTCTACTGGAGAGAAACCAATTCCAAGCGCCTTTAGTTCACGTGCCTCCCTTATCTTGAAGAAACGTTAAGTTGGTATAAAGGAAATATTTGAAATAGGATGTTGTTACTGGTCCGTACGCCCCCCCTCTCCCCCCCCCACCCCAGTATTTGTTTTGCGCTAGGGGTACGTATTTTAACGCCTTTTGTGACTCCCGAGCTAGAGAGCTCCAATCGAAATACTCTTAACAACAGCCTTAATTAATTATTTATTCTGTTCAGATTTTCTTTCTTTTCCTCATTTTTTTTTCTGGTTGAAATCGTTGGGGTCAGGGTTAGGGATTCGACAAGATTTAGGGTTGAGAATTAGGACGGGGTTAGGTAGTAACCACACGTTGGGGACCGTACGTACTTATAATAACAGCCTTTGATATAATATTGCACTTCGCTGTCATCAGCAGATAAAAAAGAAAAACATTCCATGAAGCCGTTCACGTAATATTTGCCACCGGCCCAAAGTTTTCTAATGCAACCGATCGAATGACTGGCTTCAAAAAACAGGAGTTGTCAAAGCTGATAGTGCCAAGTTACTTTACTCTACTGTCTAATATCATTATAGGGCCAGTTGTTAAGTACGTACACTCGGTGTGTGTGTGTGGGGGGGGGGGAGGGAAGAGGGTGAAGACGGTGGGGGAGGGGGAAGGGGGAGGAATTGCCCTGAGCCCATTAAGAATAGCATTTATGGGCTTGGAAGGGGAGGGGGGGTATACGCTTTTTAAGTAGGTCAAGGACAGCAATGTTGGTTAAAACAAGATTTTGTTATGGTTATTGTTGTCGTTGTTCAACATTATAAATTGTCGGATTCTGGTTTTAAAAACCATGATGTTTAATGAAACCCCCCAATGGAAACTGCAGGCGAAATGTCAACTACAGCTTTTGACCATCGAGGGTTTCTTATGGTCATTCATTTTTCTAATGGCCATATCGTACTCTCGTGCAGGGATGCGTGACTCCCCCCCCCCCCCCCCACCTCCCCCGGCGAGTTGTCAACGCCAAACGTATGAAAAGCCTTCATGGGATGGGATGGGTAAGAACTAGCCAAAACTGGACGTATCTTATCTTACTATAATTGAGCTAGAGGGTCAACCTGTAAGCAGCTAAAACTTCGCGACTACGCCATAAAAAAATCATGAAACTTAGTGTACTGCATCAATTTTTGATGAAAGAGTTACGTGGACACATTCATTTTGAACAAAAATCAGTCTTTACTATTATTTATATAAATGCCATCCATTATTTACATTAAAATGGTTTCAGCCGCAAATATAGAGACGCACTTTCGTCGAGTAGAGTCAAAAGCATGATCGGAAATTTTGTCCTTGACCTCTTTTTACACATTGATAGTAGAAAATCAACGTAATCACATCCGTGTATTTCTACTTAAGTTCTATTAGTCATTGCATCGAATCCAAAATGTTTGCTTTTAATCTAGCCTAGATCCAGATATACGGTTGGGCTTCCTACAAAGAATCTACAAGATTTATCTTGCGCTGGTCGGCTAGTTTATTTGATGCCTCCCTCAGCACAAGTCTAGGATTCACCCTTCCGTGAAATACAATTATACCGTACTGAAAGTTGGGGTGATGAGGGGGGGGGGGGGTAGGGGAATCCTAGCTGACAGTTCTTATCGGGCCCACGTGTATCATCCTAAGCTGATCGTAGACAAAAGCGACGTCTCAGGTATTCCAACGTTTACACACTTCCTGGTCTCTGTGTTGTCCTGACTGGCATAAAGTCGTCAACCCGGTTTGTGTTTGTTGCAGTGGCGTTGCTTGGGTTGCCAGAGCCCGAGCGGCAAGGCAAGGCTAAACCGTTGGCATTCCCTGAGTCCATTCCATCACTCCAGTTTGAATTCCTTATCCCCCCCCCCCCCGCGCCCCTAAAAACACATGAGGACAGAATATCTGCAATTAGGGAGAAACATATTAATAAAAAATAATAATCTTGTAAAATGTAAAGTGGCAACTTTTATGTCCCTTGTCTTGTTATAAATATGTGTGGAATGTTCACACATTGAGGGACTTTCTGTGTGAAGGGGAGGAGGCGCTGTTCTTTGTTTCTTATTACTACTGTTCCAGACATTTGCAAGTGATGATGATGATAATAATATTTATCCATATTGTCTTTTGAAAATTTGCTGATCTAAGAATGTGGCACCCAGAGCAATCGCCCCTGTAACCCCGAAAACGCTACGCCACTGGTTAGTTAATCTGGCGTGTTATGGAAGATAACTGTGCACTCTACACTCCGGTCTTGGTCAAATTAATTCACTTTTTGAGATCATTATTTGATAAAATGAAATTCACTCCGTCATTCTGGTTATAATGAAAGTCATCCCCGCAGAATGACAACGTTCTATCTTCACGTTTTGGCTGGACTGGGTTACACACTACACACTGATTTCACGGGCCTCCTCCATTGTAGGTCAAAGTATCAAAGAGATTCGGTGTGTAATTTGTAAGTATTACTAAACAGAAAAAAAAATCTTTTGCTCTAAAAGCTATGATCACATGGAACTTCAATCCTCCATTTCTCAAAAGTTGACTGAAGGGAGTTAGACCCTTATCATTTCAAGGGGACGAAGTGTCAGTCCTGTATACAATGATAATCTGGAAACATTGGGTCGTCATTCGTTCTCAGTTTTGAACCCAGTATCTGGAACGACCTTCTGCCAAAGACCGGGAACCGGAGTCCAATCACAGGTTTGAAAATAGTTTAAAAACACATTTATTCGAAACGTTTTTTGATTGTTAATGGCATTTCTGTGTCATGTGTAGTAAATGGGATGTATGTTGTGTCCGTGGGTATGAATAGATGTGTTCATATGCATGTATCATTGTACGCGTATGAAGGTGGAGTATTATTTGTTTTCTCCCCGCACACAGACAGCATTGAGCTCTCAGGAAAAATGCGCTATTGAAATATCGCCACCTTAGTTCTTAATTGTTCTGTCTCCATTTTCTGAGTACCTGCAGGTCATTTGGTATGTAGAAGATGTACAACCAATGCACACTTTGACTTTTTTTTAATGTGTTGTGGCACTTATCAAGCTGTTTCACAGTTCCCATTTATTGTAATCTTTTATCTTAATAACTAAAGCTGTAAACGTTTGACATCAAATTTCTCCATAGTGGGTCTCCTTCTGTCCTACCATTCCGTTATAATATTCTAAGATTCTCTGGTCTTGCTTCAGTACAATGTGTCCGTTATTGGATCGTCGTGCTTTCTCCATACTCAAACTCGATCAATAGAGCAGAAAGTGTGGTTGAGCTCGCGATAAAGTTTGTTATTATTGTTATTATATCTGTTAGTGATTGCCGCAGTCTTCGAAAGGTACAACACACAGATCTAGGATAACACTTCAGACAGAAAAGAGTCAGCACAACAGCAGTTTAGCCCAGATGTTTATGGTCATCCACAAAACTCAGCGATTAATAGAGCCATGTAGACAGGACAGTACAAAGTGTGCAGTGGTGCCCAGCGAGACGTTTTCAGTAAATGATGCTGTCATGGGTTCATGTGTTCGTGAAAAAGAAGGATCGGAAGTTGCCAATCAGCGGCACAAAGCAAACTCAAGAAAATACTTCCCCACCATTTCAAGTCTCTAACTCTAAAATAAAATCTAAAGAAGAACTTTCTGCTGGTCAAAAGGATGGCACATGTACAATACAATTTCATGCAAGTCCGAGCTGTGTGAGTGGCGCTAGGACTTTATAAAAATCCCGTGAGTTGTTTTTTTTATTTTTTACTTTATTATTACATAAAATGTCAAAGTTCTCCTGGACTGCCAAACAGCCAATATAGGTTATGCACAAAGGTCAGCGAATATACTGCCTTGTGTATAAAGAACTGTAACCCAGGACTGTTACTTTTAGGCATCTGAAACGAGCTGAATTTGACAGAGACAAAGACGAACAACTTTAAACTGTATTTAATATCTCAGTTTCAACGTCTGTGACGCGAGCACAATATAGAACTCTACCCTTCATTTTTATACCGTTCATGAGCTCTTTCTCAGCCAACAGACTCTGCGTCAATCCATCATAGACTTCCGAAAGATTAGTAAGATTACCATAGGGGCGGGTTTCCTACACCAGACCGAGGTGGGCACGATGTCCTAAGGAGCGAGTATATCTAGAAACGATATCAATCCTTTCTGCAAACTTGAGGCAGTCCTAACCGTCGGACTTCCGTAGGGTTGACGGCTGGACTGGATCATCATAAAATGGAAACTGAACAAAGAACAAAGAACAAAGCTGTCTGTGTGCAATGCGAGAACGTATTTTTCGGCCGCTGTAAAATTTTGTTTTTGGGGTTATGCAATCTTTGTCCATGCCGCTGCAGTGTTCCCATTATGTAGTGTGTAAACCTGAAAACCAAGACAAAACACAGTTTTAAACATCCTTGATGTGCATAAGGTAAAACGTTGATAAGCGTTAATTCCACGGTATTATCAGATTATAACACGCAAGATGATTTCAAGATATGCATTGAAGGCGCCTGAGTTTAGAATTTGGTGACTCACCTGATTTGAAGGTAGGATTCGAATTGGGAAAAGTTTGGAGCGAAGCGGGGGAAGGGAGGTTGTCCTGGACCCAAGAAATAAAAGTAATCGATTTTGAATAAACAGAAGCGTGAAAAGACAAGCCTATTACAATGCTGTCTTATATCTTTAAATTGATCTCCCCACCCCCAACTGCTCGTCCCTCAGTGCATCAGTGAGACAGCGACGTCAGGCAGTGAGTGAACAGGCGCAAGGTGTAATCTAGCTACACCAGTTGACGTACTGTCACAACCCGAACGTCTCAAATTCAAGGAAACGACTGGCGTCACAGCCTGGCACCCATCGAGGATATTGTTCAATAGGCGTATCTATCTGAGTGACCTATCAGAGATCCGTTCTTTGCTTGCGTCACGGGGAAAGAGGTGGGGGATTGGGGTGGGTATCTGTGTCACGAGTGGAGTGAGTGCAATTAAGGGGATTGCTACAGAGCGGGTGTAGAGTAAGAAGGGCTCACAGTAGACAGCAAGTTAAGCGTGCTGTTGTGAGTAGTGGGGGGGGTCTGAAGGAGGCGAAAGCGCTGTATAACTATCACTGCAAGTTAGAAGGCCCTACGGAGCGGACCTGTGAATAAGAGCCCATCGGGCGGACATAAAGGGAGCAGTCGAGAAGACTAGTGAGAGAGTCTTTCCAGTAATGACTGGTATGTAGAACGTTGATTGATTATTATGATTGATGTATTATATTATATTCGTCTATTACCATGATGTGAATAAGTATATGTGAGAAATGTGGAAGTCCTTGATATTGGATATAGCAATGTGCGCCATGAGCGATAGATGAAAGTGAGTTCATGGAATTGTAGCGCGAGTGAGTAGTGTGTACTCCGATGGAGGTGTGTTACCGTAGTATGTGTGGTGAGTGAAAGGTGAACTAGTGTGTGTACGCTTCATGGATTGTAAGGAGAGGTGGAGTGAATAGAAATGGTAGGGTATTATACCAATGTAATGTTATTCTTGTAGGTGTCGAGGACGGGCCGCAGAGCCACCTCGATGAGCACAGGGGATAGGCCAGCATAGGTCCGGAGGCCACACATAGGCCAGAAGTGAGGCTGTCAGTGCAGGACAGTAGAGGCACATAGAGTCGTGGCAGTCAGGCCACGGACAGGGACGTAGATATGAGAGTGAATGAGATACTATATTATTGCCATGATGATGGGCAAGTGAACTGATAAGTTGTATGGCAATAGGAAGGTGATGTTGAGAGACTGCGGTGCCAGTGAATCATTAATGTACTATTAAGACCCTGAGGGGAGAGGCTGAGGCCGAAGTGCCTTTAGGAAGTAACTACCGGATCGTGGATCCGAGGAAGAGTGCATGTGAGAGTAAGGCCGTTGTACGGCAGTGAAGTTCAATAATATAATGTATGTAATTGCGCTATTATCTGTATAATTTATGTATAATAAATGTGTGAGTCTGATGGGTTGTTTTGTTAAGTGTTAAACTTGTTTGTTCGTGATTGTCGTCCTGTCATAAACTATTACATCTCCCAGTCTGGGATTTGTGACACTGGGGGCTCGCCCGTTGTGACACTGGGGGCTCGTCCTGTTTACCTGTGGTCATTTTGACATTGTGTATTCGTTATATCTAGTTGTTTTTCTGTTGTGCTAGGAATTCGTGCTGTTGCCCTTGTTCGTGGGATGAATGGAAATTTCATGATGATATGATTTATGTATATTTATGAATATGTATTGATGCATGTATTTTGATGAATATGTATTAATGTGTACTTAAATTTCTGCAGAGTGTGTGTGCCAGCCTGAGGAGTCAAGCGGCCAGAGCTCCGATTAAGGGGAGGAGTTAAACTCAAAAATTGAAAGTTAAGTGAAAATTTTGTACCCTCGATTGAGGGCTGTCTTTTCATCTGTCTGTTTCCCTGTTTTTGCTGTTTTTGTTGTCGTTATAGATTATACGGGCGGTGGCGCGGGTTTGCTGTGGTGAACTTGGTTTGTCCTCTTCGGGAGGTGGGCTAAATTTGGAACTTCGTTCAGCACAGCGAACAGTTCTGTAGGGACCTGTATTTTTGTTTAGATTGTAGCGTTCTATCTTCCTCGTTGTTTTAGGAAGACGTTTCTCTTGTCCTTCTCCTCCCTATCTGTAGATACGTCCTTTTTTTCAGACTCTGTTCTTGTTCGTACCGTGTTGTGTAATCGGCGTAGTAGGTTGCATTTTTTTTTCCATTATAGTTTTTTTTTTAGAAGCTTTGTCCTAGTCGGGTTCGTTGTCCTTGACGTACTTGTGGTCTTTCTACTAAATTTCCTTATTCTTGTCTTTTCTATTCTTTTTATAATTAATAGTGCTATACATTTTATAGATATAGAATTAGTTGTGCTGTAAAGGTAAATTTCTGAATTGTATTTGAGACAACCGGGTATTGTTATATCTGGTGTGATCTCAGGTCTCTGGTCGTATCGTTAGTGATCATACCGACAGGTTGGTCGTTTTATAATAGATACCATAACCATAAATCTGTGAAATGGCGGAACTCCAACAGCTAATGAAGTTGGGTAAGGAACTTGGCCTTGAGGGAGAGGAGCTACGCGGCTGGATCAAAGAACAGCAGGCGGATTTGCGCGATGAGCGTGCTAAGGATAGAGAGCGAGAAAAAGAGGCTAAGGCTCAGGAGCAGGAGAGAGAGGCTAAGGATAAGCAAGAGGAAAGAGAGGCTAAGGCTCAGGAGCAGGAAAGGGAGTTAAAGTTAAAGGAGATAGAAGCCTAAGAGCGGGAGATAGAGGCTAGGGATAAGCAACAGGAGAGAGAGGTGCGAATCAGAATCGCCGAGTTGGAAATCAAAAAGAGGGCGCCAACAGAAACAGTTGAGCGGCAGGTACACAATAAGGGTGGCGTTAGGATTAAGCTCCCTACGTTCGACGACCGGAAGGACGACATAGACGCCTTCCTTTACAGGTTCGAACTGAACGCACAATTGCAATGGGGGGAAAATAAGGAATTATGGGCCACGTACCTGGCGTCTCTATTGCAGGGGCGAGCGTTAACCTACTTTAAAGAGCTACAGCGCGAAGACGTGCAAGATTACGATAAGCTGAAGGCTTTGCTGCTTCGCCGATTTGCGCGTACCGAGGAATACTTCCGGGAGCAGTTTAGGCGAGCACGTGCAGATACCAGGGAGGACTTTGCTGCCTTCGTCGCGAGACTAACGGAGTATTTCGCGAACTGGGTAGACTTGGCGCATGTGGGCGCGGATTTTGCTAAACTGAAAGACTTAATGATCCGTGACCAGCTGTACGCGTCGTGCCACAAAGATCTGGTGGCTTTCCTGAAAAAGAACGAACCCGCGACGGTGCAGGAGGCGTCTAAATTGGCGGAAGCATACCGTACGGCACATCCGTCCAAACCAGTCGCCAGGGCGTACGTCCAAGATGCTGGGTAAGTCGCCGTTGTCGAGGGGTCGCCGGCAGGACTTAGGGACAGGTCGCGTCAGCGTGGTGCCTATAGCGGGCAAGCCCAGGGGCAGCGTAGGGGCTATCACCAATCACCGGCATATGGATCCGGTAAGTTTGACCGAGCAGGAGGGCTGGGTCGCGGTAATGGCCGGGGGCGAGTTGTCACCTTCGCCGATGACCGACGGCATAGGGACTTTAGTTCCGGTCGCGAGGGGTCACGGGGACCCAGGCCTAGGGCAGCACAGGGAGCGGAGTGTTGGACTTGCGGACGCGTGGGTCACTTTTCGCGCGAGTGTAGGGCCGCGAAGTGTTGGAACTGCGGAAGAGCAGATCACATCAGCGTGAACTGCCCTGCAGGTAGGATAGCGGCGAACGTGGACAGTGGCTCCAGTCCATGTTCCCCAAATAAATTTCATCATGCGGCTGCGTGTGTTACATCGGACAACGGAGGCGGACAGTATTCTAAGTGTCCCAGTTGTGAGAAGTTATTATCTTCCGGTGTTTTACCTTGTGGGAGAAAGATCCCCGTTATAAATTCATGTCATACAGGAGGTGGTCTTAGGGTTTATCCGGGGTTTGTTGGGGACGAACCGGTCTCGGTTTTACGAGATACGGGATCTACCGTTGTGGGAGTGCATAGAGACTGCATTCGGGATTCACAGCTTACAGGTGAGACTGTCCCGTGCATCCAATTTTCGGGGGCCATTGAGAAATTACCCATGGCAAGAATAATGATAGATACACCTTTCCTTAGCGGGGAAGTCGAAGCAGTCGTTGGTTGTTTTCCAGGCGCCCAGCTCACCATTGGGAATGTATCACGGGTAGTTTCCCCTTCCGATGAGAACGTGCAAGCATGGTCGCAATCAAACGGTATTGACTTTTGCGCCGCGGTCGAAACACGTCGACGGGTAGCTGATAAAGATAAGATTAGACCTTTGGCTACGCCAGCGGTCAACCTAGATATCAAGCCAGAGCGCTTGGCGAGATTACAAAGGGAGGATCCATCATTAAACCCATGTTTTGGGGAAGCGCGAACCGGGAAAACGAGGAGATATAAGAACGGGTCGTCCTCCTTTATTATTCAGGCGGGCATTCTGTTCCGTAAGTATGTAACGGTGTCCTCCATTTTAAAGCAGGTCGTTGTGCCAGCGTTGCTAATCGCAACAGTATTGCATTTGGCACATGATGTCCCATTAGCGGGTCATATGGGGATAGCTAGAACCAAAGAAAGGGTTCTTAAAAATTTTTACTGGCCATCGATCCACAGAGATGTGCAGGTCTATTGTAAGACGTGCAGTGCGTGCCAAAAGTCGACGCATAAGGGTCGTACACCCCAGGCTCCTCTTCAGAAGATCCCCACGGTCTCGGAACCGTTTAAAAAGGTCTCGATAGACCTTGTTGGCCCCATTCACCCAGCGACCGATAGGGGGAATCGATTTTTCTTAACGGTCATATGTAATGCTACGAGATGGCCAGAGGCGGTTCCTCTGCGGACCATAACGTCTGAGGCAGTCGCGGAAGCGTTGTTTGCAATTTTCGCTAGGGTAGGAATACCAGAGCAAATTCTGTCTGATAGGGGCGCGCAATTTACGTCGGAGATGATGAAGGAATTGTTCCGCTTATTCAGTATACAACCCATCACTACCACCCCTTATCATCCGCAGGCTAATGGCATGTGCGAGAGATTGAACTCGACGTTGAAGTCGATGCTGCGTAAGGTAGCTGCTGATCGCCCTAAAGATTGGGATAGATATATCCCTGCAGTGTTATTCGCGTACAGAGAGGTACGGCAGGAGTCAACGGGATTCTCGCCGTTCGAAATGATGTACGGTCGTAGTCCTAGGGGCCCAACTGATGTTCTTCGGGACATGATGACGTCGCCATCATCGGGAGACGATGAGCAGATTTCGGTGTTTCAGTACCTTGTTGAT
This sequence comes from Onchidella celtica, assembly GCA_963931925.1. NCBI lineage: Eukaryota > Metazoa > Mollusca > Gastropoda > Systellommatophora > Onchidiidae > Onchidella > Onchidella celtica. Next base: position 2,011,131 of record OZ007583.1, on the reverse strand, counting down.
TTAAGAGAAAGACTATCTTCAGCGCGCACTATAGCAGAAGAAGCGTCGGGTATCGCTTCGAAAAGAGCAAAAGACTATAAAGATAGAGGTTCCAAACTGAGAATTTTTAAGCTAGGAGACAAGGTTCTGTTGTTGTTACCTACGGACCATAATAAGTTATTGATGACATGGAAAGGCCCTTATGTTATTGAGCGAGTTGTTTCAAAGGTAGATTACGCTATCCACATTGATGGAACGAGTAAGGTTTTCCATGTTAATATGCTACAGAGATTTTATGAGAGACCGCAGTATCTGTGTGCACAGACAAGACCAGAGGAGACTGTCTTCTCTACTGCTTGTACGGGGGTCGTAGACCAGTTGGACTGTGACGTAAGCGACACCGAGGCACAGGAAGAGTTACAAATTCAATTGCCGGAGTTAACTCCGACACAAGGTTACAGGGACGTAAAAATTAACCCTGACCTTACGAGTTCAAGGAGTAGGGAACTTGAGACCCTGTTAGCGTCATTCCCGGATGTTGTTACGGATTTGCCGGGTCGCACTACGGTGATCCAGCACCAAATAAAGTTGACTTCGGATAAGCCAGTATTTCTTAGACCGTATCCGCTGCCTTTTTCTTCGAGAGATAGAGTCATAAAGGAAGTTGAGTCAATGTTGAAGTTAGATGTGATAGAACCATCAACATCGCCGTATTCATCACCCATCGTCCTCGTGAAAAAACTTGATGGATCGGTGCGGTTCTGTATTGATTTTCGAAGATTGAACACTATTACGGTAGGCGATAGGGAGCCTATTCCGTTTCAGGAGGAATTAATAGCTTCATTGGCCGGGTCCACGTGGTTTTCCAAGATAGATTTAACGAAAGGTTATTGGGAAATCCCGCTTACTGAGGAGTCTAAACAATACACGGCGTTCCAAACGCCCATTGGATTATTCCAATTTAAGGTCATGCCATTTGGGTTGGTAAACGCGCCAGCGACGTTTGCACGATTAATGAGATTAGTGTTGAAGGACATACCTAATGTCGTGTCATTCTTTGATGATATAGCATGCCATACGTCGACATGGTCTGATCATATTCAGACACTAACAGTAATTTTTAAACGATTACGTCATTTTGGGTTAACTGCT
>OZ007583.1:1985000-2005000 GCA_963931925.1 Onchidella celtica | reverse complement strand
TATCTTTTTCTAAACCTTCAAGAATGTTCTGGAAATGTTTGGAGCTTGCTGTTGTTCTCTAAATTGAAAGAGATTCAGGGAAAAACATGGATAGCCCGAGTATGTTGATTTTATTTCCATTTTGGATTTGCTTATTCATTTAAACATTTTATTTATTTATTTATTCGTTTTACTTGTTTATTTGTGTAATTATTTATAGTTATCTAATTATTGATTGATTTGCCTATTTATTTTATTCATCATCATAATGTATTATTTCATTGGCTGGTTCATGTATTCAATGTACATAATAAACTCAGCACAAGAAGTCAAGGAACAAAATTTCAAAAAACACAATTTATTCATTTTTTCCACAAATCTGTCTTTGAGACCATAGATTACATCTGTGTAATTTGATTTCTAAACCAGGTCGCAGATTTTGTTTTAGCAACATTTCATGACAGTTTGGTTGATTAGACAGAACGGGTTTGCGAGATACTGAAGTTTTAATTTGACATGTGAAAATGTAAGTTGTTCCTTGACTTATTGTGCTGCGTTTATGTTAATTGATGTTCCTTGTTTCATTGACTTGTTTATTAGTTCATTTGTTTATATTAGATACCTCTTTGTGTTGCTTTATTATTATTCTTTTTTATTTTTTCCTTCATTTATTGTTTAATATTATTATTCAGTCATTGCTCCATCTGGGTTTTATTTACTTATATATTTATCTATCCATTTATTCATTTAATTTTTTATTTATTTATTCTTTTATCTCATTGTATTTTATCTTGTTTTATTGGAATTTCTTGGTTTTTTTTGTTTGTTTGTTTTTGATTAGTGTATGTGTTCATTGTTTGGGTAACTGCACGTTTGTGAATAACTTGTTTTCAACCATGCGTTTTGCCTTGAGGAACATTTTAACTTTAAGTTGTAATCATTTTCTTTTTCAACTTTTCTAACCCAGAGTCAGCGTATGAACCTACAGACTGCGAGATGGCCGCGGCGGACATGTATTCTAATCTGGAGGACGATGAGCTTATGTTTAACGCAATAGAGAGGCTGTTTGTATCATTTGTCCACCCACTGGACGTCCTGTATGTCATTCATTCCTACAACAACGAGATTCTGACATGCAGAGAAGTTGTAAGTAAAGACAACAATAACTGCACTCTTGAACTTTACAGTCCAACACACTGGGTCAAGGCCACTCTGTATCAGTTTGGACCTATTGCCCGAGCGAGGTCTCCAGCAGACCTAAAGCAGTTCTGATGTCACAAACTAATAAGACAGACCTAACTCAGCCCCGCCAGTGTGAGATGTCCGGTTGTAGTCAAAGTTCAATATCCGCACTAAAACTGGGCAAAAAAGGCTTTACTGAGTGCTCCTCCATTTAACATGATCATTCTGACCAGCAATCACCAAGTTATAATCGGTAATGTTCTTGGGATCAGGGGCCATCCCTAAAGTATAAATGCTTGAATGGGAGCGGGGACACAATGGTTTTTTTTCCCAAAAGGTGCTTACAGACTGCCAGCAGGACAAAGCAGTTAAAATGTTAACAGAGACGTAACGGGGCTATTCAGACTGCAAGTAGAGCACAGCACAGCAGAACCAGGCTTTATTTGTGGTCGGTCTGCCCTACCTTAAGATATTGTATTGGCCTACTCATCAGGTGATAGGGAATCGGTGGTTCCATTGTGGACTGGAGCACGCCTACTCGAGAACTCTGTTCATAGCCTGAACGCACAAGCTTTCTGCTCTGTTCATAGTCTGAACTCACAACCTTTCTGCTCTGCTGTGCTCTGTTCATAGCCTGAACGCACTAGCTTTCTGCTCTGCTGTGCTCTTTTCATAGCCTGAACGCACTAGCTTTCTGCTCTGATGTGCTCTCTGGTGTGCTGTGCTCTGCCCCATGGTCTGAACACACAAACTTTCTGGTGTGCTGTGCTCTGTCCATAGTTTGAACACATAAACTTTCTGGTGTGCTGTGCTCTGTCCATAGCCTGAACCACAGACTAATAAAATACCCAGACTGGATGAGCCCATTGTATGACGTCACAAAACAGCGAAAGGTCATGAACCATCCGCCACATTAGGTTTACGGTTGCGACCGACGCTTCAGGATAGCTACAATGCAGCGGTCGCTAAAAGTCCACACGGTCATCATTTATAACAATAAAAAAAAGGCAGCTGTAGACAATAAAATTAAAGGGTAGGCAAGTTAATGCATTATTAATACATGTACAACCAATCTTGACAAATAAAAAGAAATTTCTACTGCAGATAGAACTAGAATCGGAATTTCCCGAGCGGCGGCCACGTTGGTTATACGGCCGCATCTCATTAACTTCCGTAAAAAACGACACAGCCCGAAGCTTGTGTTTCCAGTCTGGTTGATTTATTAGTCTGTGGCCTGAACACACAAACTTTCTGGTGTGCTGTGCTCTGTCCATAGCCTGAACACACAAAGATTCTGGTGTGCGGTGCTCTGTCCATAGTCTGAACACACAAACCTTCTGGTGTGCTGTGCTCTGTCCATAGTCTGAACACACAAACATCTGGTGTGCTGTGCTCTGTCCATAGTCTGAACACACAAACCTTCTGGTGTGCTGTGCTCTGTCCATAGTCTGAACGCACAAACTGTCTGGTGTGCTGTGCTCTACCTATAATTTGAACGTACAGGCTTTCTGCTCTGCACTCCTGGTGGCATGTAAGGCCTAACGAGAGTATGAAAAGTGTACATGGGGAGAGGGGGGCGTTCTGGGAAGCGTAAGTTCGCTTTTCAGTCCTGGTGGTGAATTGAAACGTTTCTTTGGTCAGAATTCAAGTGTAGGTTCTTGTGATCAGCAAATTATTTTAGGTATTAATATTTATACAGTTCTGGAAGTGTTGCCATGATAGGCGGTTCTTAGTATTTATCATTCCGTGAAATATGTGAAGTGTTGATGTAATGTATCGTACTTCAGTCTGCATTAAAGTCGTGCCAGCCTGGAAACTAATGAATCCCATGTCATGTCGTATTTTGGTACTTCAGTCTGCATAAAATATAAATATTCATATCATCTTCTGTGCGTTATTTTTGTCAGAGACACTTTTTGTCAGGAAACTTTCACACTGAAACAGGAATTTATTGATTAAAGTTATTTTTGAAGACGAGCACGACCTGGAAGGGGAACAAGTGATAATTTTTTTTAATAGCAAGTTTTCAGGAAAAGCCATATGAGTTACTTCCTCTTTTCTTGTGTAGGAATCTTGCTTAAATCCGTCGATCTATTTTTTTAAATTGTGCTTTGTTGAACTTTGCACTGAAAACTCAGAGACCCTGTTTTTCCACCGAAGCATGTCAGACATAGGACTGTTCTGTTATATCACAAAACCGAACAATTACATTTTGCACAACTGAAAATGGTGATTCTTTCATGGCAAGATATTCTATTCTATGGTATTTTTTCAAGCGATCGGTGACGGACGCACATTTTGGGAACCCTGAAGCTGAACTGTTAGGGGGGGGGGGGGGGGGACCTGTGCTTTCAGTTTAACTAACTCACGCTCTCATTCGTTAGAACAGAAACCAATACACAGTGCCGAGCGACCCACGCCAACAATACACGGCGAGTATCGTCGATTCAATCACTAGCGACATCGTTTTTTTAATATTCTTCCCCAAAAAACTATATCGATTTTGTTGAAAAATTCAATCATTAAAAAAAGTTAGTTCACGGTCCCTCCGGAATTAGGAGCCCAGAAACGTAAGCTTCGTTAGTTTCATAATAGATCCGCCAGAAACTTCAAGCAGTCCCATGTGACCTAGACAGAACGTTGGGACCAGATCAATTGCCACTCTCCACTGGACATACGAACTTCTGTCCAACGTCACAATCGCTATATTTACAGGATGTCATTCAAAATGGAAAGTTTTTTTCTAAGATCACAAGTTATTTTCCCATTATGATTTCTGGACTTACTTAGAATCAACAATTTCCTGTTTTATTAACCGTCAAGTATTTTCCATATTGTTGTATGATTGAACGTTAGAATAGTTGTGCAGAATCAAGGTTTTGCTCAATGCGCTTCAAAGTCGAAATTGCATTAAAAATGCCCATGAAAAAAACACCCTTATGACATTTTATACATAATGAAATTAGCAGTTAGACAACCACTTCCATGATGAAATCTCAAATTCAGCAAAATCTCGTCTACAATAAGACGGCAAAATCTCGTCGATTTCATTAGTCGATGGATAATTTTGATCAAACTGTGTTTTGCTATGTGTTTATTGATAGATTACCACAACGCAAGGTTCTCGAAGGCGCCTAATAAACTGGGAGCGTTAGGTTCAGTATTTTCAGCTCACAAACTCCGGCCATGACATTGACGACCTGCCCAGCAATGACTTTCTGTCAAATTCTTATGGCGACCTTAGTTCTTGTTTGTTGTCCACTTTTTGCACAGCTGAGATATAAGACGTTGAATGTTTGCGGCTTTAGTATTATGATAAGGAATAAGAATAAATCTGACCTGTCAAATAGCTTGATAAATGCCATAAAGCATTTTAAACAACTGTCGAAGTGTGCATTAGTTATACCTCCACTATATACTCAAAGATCTCCAGTGTTTCAGAGATTGGAGATAGAATAAACAAGAACTAATGCCCTGTTATTATGTTGTCTTCTGCAAAGGAACGGGTGCGAACAGCCACCAACAACAAAGGAGCAATTGAAGGCGCCAGAGAACTTCTGATAAGTTTACGTCAGTATCCAGGCTGGTTCCCGTCTCTAATGGAAGTCTTACGTGACCCCGAAGTCAAGCGAGCACATGTGGCAGATAATATGGAAAAGAAAGTTGGTACGTAAATAATTGTATCTGTATGAAATAACAAGAAACGCGAAATCTTTGTCAAGCATGCAGGACCAACTGCTGACTCAGTAATTAAACCCTTCCGTCAATAATGCCTACAAATATCTGAAGATTTGTTGTAGTGTACGGTGGTTTTATCACAGTAACTAAAACACGCCATAATGATTTATGTCCAATAGTTTGTTAATTATTATCTAAGATCTCGAGCTTTTCCATTAACACGTTTTGTTTTTCTGTCTGGTCTTTACCCTCATGTCCATTAATCATTTCTTGTAGTGCGATAGTCATTTGGTGGGCACCAAGCTGGGCCGTTCGGTCATTATTATGGGCCCCAGGGCAAGGCAATAGGTAATTTAGGCCCCTAAATCTTTGGGGGCCCTGGATAACTGCCCGATGTGCCCATAGGGTAAGACGCGCCTGGCATAAAGTGTTTTTCCTTTTCCGTACTTGAATTTTCTAATCTACTCAAATTGTGACCAATAACCCCGTAACCAGTTTTTCCCAAGCGACGCCGGGTACTCCAGCTGGTGTGAACAAAAAAATGTAAAAGTATTTGTAACCTACTTTCTCAAGCAGGTAAAAATGTCGCAGGCATCAACGGGGAATTGACAGTTTTATCAGCTAAAGATGATTTCTGACAAACTGAGATTTTGTATGATCATGATACCTCAGTATCTCTTGATACCCCATTGTCTCTTCTGTGCATGTAGAAAATGGTTTTCACGAAATAATTGCCTCATTGGTAAAAAAATGGCTTCATCTGATCGAATTCGTCTTAATTATCAGCTTGGCGTGATGGGTCACAATAACTGAAGTGCGGCGAAAAAATAAGCGGGAGAATAAAAAAAAAAAAAGTTTGTGTGTAGCGAAGTTTGGCCTTAGAAACAAACAAAAACGAAACAGCACAGTGGCAATTTATGTGTTGATTTGCTCAATAACTATATCCTCTCTATGCTCTGCTGCGACTTCACAGATTTCTGTAATTTTATTATTATTATTATTATTGTTTTTTTTTTGCTTGATTGTTTGTTTGTTTCTTGCAAAATTGGGTTCATGATAATTTATGTTGTTGTTGTTGTTGTTGTCTTTTGTCCACCAGAGGAAGAAGCCAAGAGGCGGCGGTTCCAGGCATTTCAAGCAAGCAGCAAATCCTTACCTGACCTTGTTACTTCAGGTGGTGGACATTACAGAGAAGACTTGGAGGTACGTCAGGCTAGGGAACCGTCTTTTGTTCAGCTTGATGTCAAAAAGAATTAGACATTTTGTTTGGGCAATCAAATTTTGACCAAATTCTTTACTTTAGAAAAATGTGTCTTAGCCCCCACACAAATTTCAAATTGGTCCACATAGTTCTTCTTGAAGTTTCCCTTCTAAACAAACAATTGAATAGACCTAGAACACCTGGCTAAGAGAGAATTGTACTTGTATTTTGTATTTCCCAAATGGGGTTAAAGAAAGTATACAACATACGAAATACAAAAAATACTAATACCAAATTGCTATTTTCAGCTGTGCAAATGTAGTTGTGCGGTTTTGTGATATAACAGAGGAGCATTGTGTCAGACATGCTTCGGTGGAGCAACAGGTTCTGAGTTTTCATTGCGAAATTCAACAAAGCACAGTCATGTAGTCTGATGGTTCTCTTGACATGATTTAGACCAAGATCTTTCCACTAGAAAAAAGAAAAACAAACCGGGGAAAATCAAAAAATAAAAAGATCAGTTGTTTCCCCTTCCAAGTTGTCCTCAATTTACGAAACTAATGAAGTGCTTAGATGGGCGCCATACAGTGAAAGTTGTCCGCCCCCGTCCCACCGCCCTTGCCCCCAGTGCACATCCCCCCCCCAACCCCCGCGCCACATCCGAGAGTTAATGCAGTTGGCTCCTTGGTGTAAAGTTCAATCTGTAGCTCCATTGTCATTTAAAGAGTAATTACACAAGTACGTATGAGCAGAGCTAGCAACTGATCCATGTGATCATCTATGAACTTAACCGCCCGGCCCGGGCAAACGTTGCACTCGTCGAGCCCAGCTGTATCTAGATCTACGTCACATGAACAACGACACTTGGATTCGAAGCAAAGAGTAATCATATAGATATTTTTGTTATATTACAAGCCTCATGCAGAGTACACTGATGTGATCAACTATACTTTCAGCAGGCAATGTGTGAAAAGAGGTGAAGAACGTAATTTCCGGCCACATCGGCCACATCGGCCACACCGGCCACTCTTATCGATTCTACTGGACAAAAATGCATCTCTTAGTTTGCAGTTTAAAAAAAATGGTAAATAAATAATATTTATTAATGACTGATTTTTTTTTCTCAAAACGTGGCGGTCCACGTTAATTATCATCAAACATTGAAGCAGAACCCCAAGTGTCGTAGTGTTTTATCCCCTAGACATTAAGTTTTTTGTGCCTACAAGTTGATTCTCTGGCTCCATTGTAGTAAATATTATTTGGTTAGTCATTATTTTCATCTTGCACATTTTTCTACTGTAGACTTTTTTTCTTTCTGTCAGTTTCATGAGTTAACCCTCAAAGAGTATGACGTCCTTCTTGTGGGAAAAACAGGATGTGGAAAAAGTGCAACGGGAAATTCTGTCCTGCGGAAAGTGGCGTTCGAGAGCAAAAAGTGTATGAAATCTGTTACTTCAGAGGTGCAGATCGACTTTTCGCAATACGCAGGGTTAAAACTGAAAGTGGTGGATGTCCCTGGAGTCGGGGATACAAACTACGACCCCCAGGCAGGGGTTGAACTAGCTGTGAAGTACATGAGCCAAGCCATTGCCATGAGTCCTCGCGGATATCACGTCATACTACTGGTGGTGTCGATGGCTCAGCGTTTTACAAATGAAGATTTGGAAACCATTGCAATACTAAAAAACATATTTGGTTCTCATTTCATTAAAGATCACGCAATTCTGCTATTGACACATGGGGAAGACTTCGCGGAGGAGGACTCTGACAACGATCTGATTGGCTGGTGCAAAAGTCAAGGAGGTCCCTTCGCGGAGCTGGTTGAAGATTGTCAGGAGAGAGTGGTTCTGTTTGAAAACAAAACACGCAATCGGGAAACAAAAAGGCAACAACTTGAGCGCTTGTTTGTCATGATTGATGGACTTTCTAAAGATGGAAAACGGTACACAAACGAGATCTTTCAAAAAGCGCAAGGCATCAGAACCCAAATGTTGCAAAATCCGCGTCTCGCCATTGTCAGCGAAGATCTTTTAAGAGAGTTCGAAAATGCAAGTGAGCAGCTGAACCATGTCAACTTTTACAATTTTGAATACAGCTTGAACCAGTTGACTGATTTATCTCGACGAGTGGACAGCTGGGGTAGGATCATGGAAGAACAATGTGGGCACACTCGTGCCAGGGGCGTGGTGGAGGAGTTTCAGACATTTGTAAAGACACAGATAGACAATAACCAGATATATATCCAAGGTCTGGCGAGATCGGGCACCGGCATGTTCCAGAGCCAGAACCCGGGAGGGAATACGGTGGAGCAGGGATTGAAGGAAGCCGCAGCATTGGGAACGCAGAAATACAAAAACATAGTGAAGGAACAGTCCGTAGGGTACCTGGCCCAGATTGCACAGAATATCGTGGTGACCATCTGTGATGTGGATGGGCCTGGGAAGAAAGACAAAAAAACACAAATGACCCTGCCGTGGAAATAAGAGACAAATTCCTAAACGGAACGATTTCCATCATGCTTAAAGACAAGTTTGGGGCAGTTTTTTGTATTTTTTAAGTTGTTTTTTGTTTGTTCTTGTTGTTGTTGTTGTTTTTCAACCCCGATGAGATTTCTGGCTTGTTTTCTTTGATTTTTTTTTTCTTTTAAACTTTCTTGTATAATTTTCTTGATATAACATTTTATATATTTATGTTCACGTAACAATATAATATACAGAGAGATATAAATGACCCAGCGTCTTCAAATTTTATAGGAAGTTAATACAAATTAACTCATGTCTTTTCATGTACATGATTTCGCTGTTAATTTTGCTTTGGAAGAGGATCAGATTTACTTCCCGAATAATGTGTTTGTTTTGTGGCACGTGACAGTAATACGTAAATTCTCTTCTGGAAGAATAAATGAGTGAAAGCAGAGAGTATAGATATAGAGAGAGGGTTCACTTGCGCCAAATCGCGAAACTAGGTCGCTGCGGTAAACAAGAAATTGAAGAATTGAAAGAGACCTTCTCCACCAAAGATGGTGTGCATATCTGTTCACTGTGGTTTGTTCATAGGTTTGGGTTGATTGAAACTATTTACAACCGCTTGTAAGCTCTTACGTTCCGTGGAAATGCACAAACGGATATTGTTTACCGCAGCGACCTACTTTCCGCTCCATGCTAACAATGGTTTCACGGAGCCTCTCGTGTCTCGCAGTGCAAATCGACCAATAGTGAACCCTCTCTATACATACTGTATACTCTCTGGTGAAAGCAAAGACACTAGAAAGAATTAGATGAGACACTCCCTTCTTTGCACCACTAAAAAATCGTGCACACAATTTGCGAGTTGATCGGGGGCGGGATCCATGGCGCATAGTATGAAAAGGATGCTTGATATAATGCCAATTCCAAATTTGTGTTGCGAATTTGTGACAGTGCCACTGTGACTAAAAAGAGAAAGAAGGAAAAAAATTGCCAGCGGTTTCCCAAAGTGATAGAAGTTATAATTACACAATAAATGAAGTCAATCAAGGCCGGTAGCGATAGTTGAACGGCGAACGAAATTCAATATTTTCCCTATTTGACTTTGTAAAATACGACTCTGTTCATGAATTCCGCGTATTCGCCGCTAGGTGGCGGTGCGAAATTTGTGCACACTGAAAGTGCTAGCTGTCTCATCTTATCCTGTCTAGTACAGAGAGGTCCAATATCTTTGCTGAAAGTAAGGAGGCTAAGGAAGAAAGATTTTCATGACGTCTATGAGGGTTAATATGAAAGTTCCAACTAAGGTGATCCAGCATAATGAGCCCAGTGTTCCTACGGTCTTTTCTTCATGGTCCCAGTCTGAATGTTCTAATGTCTTTTAACACTTTGCCTTTCTGGTAATGCCCTTTGCTTGCCGCTTTTGGCTAAGTGGAATTGGAAAGAAAAAAAAAAACGTCATTAAAAGTGCATACCTCAAAAACACAAGGACACCAAAATAACTGAGTGGTTTCCCTTATCTATATAATAAAGCTACAACAAAACCCCTAATAGTCCTATGGACTCGGAAACTACACAACGCACCGACCTGAAATTTGGCACAAAGAATTATGGGATAGCGAACATTGTTCCTATCGCTGTACACAAACAAAACCTTTTGTTATTTCTGAGTTAATCGGTAAATGCGGTTATAATTAAAGACTAAATTCACGAGAGCGTTTGATCCGAAATTTACGATCAATAAGATATTTATGTATGTTTCTAATAATAGCCCACTTCCGCCTACACATGACGTTATCACTTCCTGCGATGTGTTCGCTAACAAACAAACTAACCCGTGTGCAAATCATAGCCATTTGGCGGATGGTGACGGGATGCGCATGATGTCAACGCGCAAAGGGAGAGCAGTAAAACGTATCTAAAAACAAACAAACAAAAATAAAATAAAGCTAAAGGAACAGGCAAAATGAACCAGGTCCGTAATAATCACCCAGAACTGAAACTAATAAATCGATTTATCCCGGGCAGGGCCGGGCAACTCAGCTAGTATGTATAAATAACTGCTCTCTCCTTCCTGTAAATAATTATGGTTGGAGTCCATCTGTAGCCATTTGAGTATATTTCAAATCGACGTTGTTGTTGATGTTTTTTTTTAATTCCTTCCACCCAGTGTTTAATTGTATCGAAAATGATGATGCAGATGGTAATGCTCTTGAATGAGTGTCAGTCTTTTAGAAAAAACTTGATCGTAAAGAAATTGAAATATATATTATATATTTTTTTATTTTTTTTTTGGTAAAGCAGAAAATAAAGCAAATAATATTAAATAGGTTCAGTGTTAAGTGTTTACAGATTCATTCATCTTGTTGTGTCCAAACAAGAATCTCAGTGACCTTACTGTACTTTTTGTAGATTGTTTTTTATGCTATACACATCTGACACGTCCTGGTTAATCCACCTGTGCAATCTCATTGCTTCTTTATCAAATTTTGTATCCCTGCCTCATTCAAATAAACCTAAGTGGCAGATAATAATTATGTCCAGGTGTACTTGAGCAGCCATTGTTCTGACACTAGCACAGTGTGTTTCACAGATTTGCTGGGTGTTTTTCTCTTGTTTAATGGGCCCTCCTTTACAGCATGTTTCACACCCCATGTGTAAGTCTTTCTTATTTAGGCAGAAAGATAAGGGTGAGAAAAGGTATGCTCTCAGTACAACTTGGGATTGTTAGGACAATGGTGTTGGTCCAGTATCCCAGATAGATCCTTGTAATGAAAGGTCAGGTTCCTTTAGGGCATCACTTGGTTGTCTGACCGTATGGCACGAGTCAGTTCTTTTCAGCAGCCAAGCCTTGCAGTCCATTTCGTGCATACACTTGAAGCAGAAGCTTTTTCCTAAAGACCTGCCAGTTAATTTGCACACCAGACTAGATGTCTCATCTATTCCCCATACCAGACATCAACCATTTTTAAAAAATTTTTTGACACGGTTTTTTCCTCCAAATGAGGCTGAAGGAAAAAATCATACTTTCCCTGTATACAATAAAAATATTTTCTCTCTCTCTCTCTCTCTCTCTCTCTCTTTCTCTCCCTGTCTCTCTCTCTCTCTCTCTCTCTCTCTCTCTCTCTCTCTCTCTCTCTCGCTCTCTCCCTCTCTCTCTCTCTCTCCCCCCCTCTCTCTCTCCCTCCCTCCCCTCTCTCTCCACAACTCTCTCTCTCTCCCTCCCTCCCTCTCTCTCGCCCTCTCTCTCTCTCTCTCTCTCTCTCTCTCTCTCTCTATCTCCTCTCTTCCTCTTTCTCTCTCTCTCTCTCTTTCTTTCTCCCAGATGTGAAAAATACAATGAAATCACCCCTGCTTTAGACTATTTTCAAAAGAACTCCATTGATTAATGAATGACTCTATGAATTGTGTAGACCCTGGAAGAACCCAACACCCTCCACACCACCATCACACAAAAAAATGGTGTATTAATCAGTGATTTTGTCATGCTCTATTTTTTAATTCTTGGGGAAAGAACTGAATTCATACAGTGTATTTCTGCCGTGATATTCAATTTGAACAATGCAAAGACCTGACAAGCACAAATTATGTCACAGTAATGCCAAACAGCGAGGACGTCTGATTTGCTGATGTAAACACAGATATATACATTAATTATGCTGATAGTCTGGGCATTATAATTGTTGGCATTTTGTCATGTAAAAAACCAATACACGTGTCCTAAACATTTCAGTTGTCCTAGACATTTCAGTTGCCGCTGTCTCATCATTGATTGATTTTTTGTAATTGTTTACCCATGTATTTTGACATGTTGCTGCTGTAAAGTGCATAGAGCATTTTCAATGGATATGCGCTATATAAATGCCATCCATTATTATTATTTCTATTGTTTTAATAAATAATCTTTTTAGATTAGATTCTCTCCAGGCTGATTCATTTGAATTTGTTCTCAATCCCTGATATTCTCAATATTTTCAACAGTAATTTTAATGTGTGGTTGTTAATCATTTTTGCATGAACTTATATTTTTTCGTTCAAGAAGTTGAGGAATCGTTCACTTTGGTAATGTTCACGACCATTAAGATTTCAAATCTAAGATATTGGTATACACGTCATGTTTTGTTCTACTTTATTTGGAAACATGTCAGTTCTTCTCAATTCTTATGATCTCTGGCAAAAAAAAAAAAACTCTAAATGTCTGAAAATGTGAAAAAATTATGATTTGGTTAATTTCTATATTCTAATAATTCATTTAAATATTTTATGGTCACGAGCACTCACGTTTTACATGACAATGTGCGCCTCATGGCAGCAGTTGTATATTGTGTATTTTTATTTTACTTTTGTAAGAGATACAATGTAGCCATTAGGATTTTATTACTCTGTCTTGGCTGTCCACACAGGCAAGAGCTTTGTTGATTGTATAACTGCTAGACTACCTCTCAGAGCCTCTTTATTTTAGCAGGCCTACGTGTAATTTCTCTGAATAAAATCGTGTTCTCTCTATTCTTGTTTTTTTTTTTTTTTTTCTGTACTATTTGGGGAATTTGGTTTCTCAAATTTATAGATAAATGTCTGAGCTTTTTTATATTTTCTTTTTATTAAATGACGGCAGATAAAGGGTAAGCCAGACCAAAGCTGACGTCGGCCCCAGATTGCTGGCTCGCCATTTTATTATTGTTCATGTGGTCATCAGTGTTGGTATTATTCTATGATAATCAGTTCACACTATGCAAACTGGTGGCTGGTCACCTAATTATCATGCATCATACTAAACCACTACTCACGGCCCATACCTCGGGTGGTGCGGACAAAACAATACCCACTGCCCACCGCGCAGTAAGTAGTGTTTTAGTAGGATGCATAATATTAATAATTAGGTGACCAGTCACCAGTGTGCATAGTATGAACTGATTATCACAGAATAATACTAACACTGATGACCAGTTGAAATGTCAGAAAAAAAAAACGAGAAGAAAAGAAACCATACAGTACATTTTGCAAAGCTCGCTTTATTCCGTCTGTCGCCTTACTTCTTCCTATTATAACATGGCTGTCATCGTGTGGAAGAACTTTTTTCATACTCAAACTTCTCACACAACAGAAAAGAACAGAATATGTACAATAATTTCTAAGAGCAGGATAAATTCTAAAGAAAACACGATGCGAACTATTGGCAACAGCAGTAGAACGTATGCATTTTAAATTACAATTACAATAATAATGTTCTTCACATGGCTGATATAAAGATCACATCACCTGTTAAGTGTGACCACTTTAGGCCTTCATCCAAATCGCCATGAGACTTTAAGCCGGGCATTAGGTTTCTTTTCGGAGGCAATGTCGATGTCAATGTCGTCGATGTCTATATTTATAATTTGTTTTTTATTTCATATGCGTGCAAGCGTCTAGTGGAAGTACCCCAATTTGCCCAACTGTGAAAAATTGAGTCCACTGAGGGATGTTCATCGAAAGACAACCGGAAAGAGAAGAGGGGGGGGGGTGGGCGGGGGACTATGCGATCATGTGTCTCAACACGCAAAATGTCATATTGAATCAAAATCTAGAGGTTGTTGTTGTTGTTATTATTGTTGCTGATGTTGGTGTTGGCTTTAAATCTAAGGCACACCAAAACTCAAACAAAACACATTCAATTCAAAAACATGATTCAAATTGTCAATTCACAAACCAAATCAGAAAAAACACAGAGATTCTGATGGATCTTCCAATTGCATCCACTGAAATTTAAAGATTGTCATAGAGAGACAACGGGAAGTGTGTGTGTGTGTGGGGGGGGGGGGGTGATGTGATTATTTGTCCCAAATCCCAGAAATATAACAACCAAAGTGTAGATTTCTTTGTAGTCTAGGGTATGCCAAAGTCAAACAATGCACATTCAAAACATGAAAGAGTTTACAATATTCCATTTAGAAACCAAGATAGAAAGTAGACAGAAGATCCTGATAGATCTTCAAATACAACGTGCAAATGACAGGGCATGTTCTGCTCTTTTTAGAGAATCGCTGTTCCTGTCTCTAGAGTGGAAATTAGAGGGAAAAAGATGACTGTATAGTTACTGGCAAGAGCGGGCTGGTGTTCACTTGTGATTTTTCACAACTTTAACAAATTTTAATACGTCTACGAAGTTTTCCAATGCCAGAACATGGTGTCACTAGACAATGTCAAGGCCAGCTATTCAGCGGCAAACAAGACCAGTCAGACACAATAGACATTGGTGGGCGGGGCTACAACTAGGACTGAGGACAACAACAAACCAGAAATACCCAACATTGTTGAAGATGAAAAGCGTGAGCGACTAGAAAATCTGATGAGAAGGGAAACCAGATGCACCAGACACTATGGAAATGAAAAGCGTGAGCGACTAGAAAATCTGATGAGAAGGGAAACCAGACGCACCAGACACTATGGAAATGAAAAGCGTGAGCGACTAGAAAATCTGATGAGAAGGGAAACCAGATGCACCAGACACTATGGAAATGAAAAGCGTGAGCGACTAGAAAATCTGATGAGAAGGGAAACCAGATGCACCAGACACTATGGAAATGAAAAGCGTGAGCGACTAGCACACTTCATGAAGAGGACAGACCAGATTAACCAGAAACCAGAGTGTGCGACTAGCAGACTTGATAAAGAGGGAACCAGATGCACCACACAGTAAGGGAAAATGAACACGCCTGAGTGACAGGCAGACTCCATGGAGAGAGCAAGCCAGGTATATCAGCCACAACGGAATATGAAGAAGTAAAATCTGCAGGAAGACCCGTGTACCTTGGACCACTCTCGGTGAAGGTGGACTTGGTATGGTGAGGCCGCAGTGTTAGAACAAGCAGAAGCCGTGAGAGCAGTGAGTTCTGGCACCGCAAAACGCCATAAACGTTTCACAAAAACTGCGGCCTGATATTGTAATCATATCAGATTGTAATTGTGTATTCTATTGCTATATTTTGTCAGTTTCAGAATGAGTCGATGCAACATATGTTTAGTCAGTTACTCACTGTGGGATTTATTTGAGATTTTGCATGAGCTCGCTTAATTTAACGGAACCGATTTTGCATGTGTTAGCCTGCAGCGCAATGTGACTGTTAAGGTGCCGATGCCGGCATGATGACTCCAAACTCAAACCCAAATTCAAACCCGCCTTGACACGTAAATCAAATACGGTAACCTCAATTGAAAAGTCATCTGGGATCTCCCAAAAGGACTCATCCACTAAATATGGCAAAAGAAAAACGTGTATGCAGCAAAGTGCTGGGTAAGAAATAATAGCAAAACGGTACAATAAAACGCAAAGAAAAAGGGTGACAAATCAATATTTCTGACTAGTTTAGTCGTGTACTTTTCAAAAATATAAAACTTGATAATATGCCAGTTTAGGATTAAAGTAGTGAGCAAAAATTACATTTTGGGGTGGGGGGGGGGGGGTCCGACTATTAAAAATAGCACAATTAACGTTCATGATTAGATGTAACTTATATAATAGTTGAACTATCGTCAGTCAGCGGCACTTTTTGTCCAGGAAGCTATGGAAAGGAAATATTCTTGAGCTGCACCGCCGTTAGTATCAGATAAATGTAGAACAATTTCAGGTACTCTCCTCAACTGTTTATTGGTAAAATACATCTTCCATGCGTATATGAGTCAAACTATTCGGGTCGTTAATTTTTTCTCTCTATTACACCCGACTTCAAAAAGTGACATGCAATGATACCCAATTATAACTAAACACATTTATTGTTTTATATTATTCTACATTAGAAACTTTTTCAGAAATCTGGTACGCTCATCACACAATGGCAATCCCTCATAAACTCTATTGTTTTCTCCTGCTTTCTGGGGCTACATGCATCAATTACAGTTACGGAATTCTTCATCCTAAATTCTCAAACAAGTCACGAAGATCAAAGGAGATCATATCTGGTAGGGGAGAATTCAGTTCTGTAACGGTTCTCAGTCCGGCCACCCCGTCCCCTACGGATACATCCAGTGTTGGCACAAATAAGTCAAACGCTGAGGTCTTCAGTCCGAGTACATCGACTACCGGACTCGTTACACCTGAAATGATGAAATGACGATTCCAGAAGGCGGACTTGGCCAGCCACATAGTGTCAATCAATTCACACAACCTGCAGTGCAGGACAGGGACGTGAGTCAACTGTGTCAGTGGACAGACAGCCAAAGGAAGGTCTAAAGTCTGGAGACCGTGAGAGTTCTGTGACTGAAAGAACCAAACAAACCAGAAACTCAAACCGCCTGGCAAAGCATTAAACGTCAAGATAAAGAAGGAGGCGTCTTGTCGTGGTCAATGTGGCCAATTTTTCCAGCTCCTGTGACCTCCAGTGTGCAGAATATAACATTTATTATGAGGGTATGGTCACTGAATGCCCAGGGGGTGCAGAAGAAGGGAATCTTCTTTATGGAAAAATAATCAGTGCGGAGATTGAATGTTTCGACCAGGATATACTAATTATTTCAAGTTGCCTAGAAAAGCCCAGATCAAGAATAGGCTATTCTCAAAGTTCGGCAGTCACTGATAACCAACAGATGAAACATTTGGAAATGACTACACCAATGAGTGTAGACGTGACCAACAGTCAGTCAGCAGAAATTGGTACTGGTGAACTTGACGATGTAGACGAAGTTTATCCATTGATCAATTTTGTAGAAAACACACCGGTAACCGACGAGACCACTGGCAATGTCTACAGAACAGGCAAATCTTCTCCTGTAACACAAAACCAGAATCCTGAGCTTTACCGTGGTACGTTAGAGTTAAACGGAATCTAGACAGGCACAGTGTCAATGAGATTCCGCAGAGCATGATAAAAGGAGAAAGTATGATCTCCTTTCCACCCAGCCTCTTGCCTGCCGTTGGTTTAGGCAGACATTTTTTTTTTATCTCAAGAAGCATTGGCACGTGCCGAGACCAGGCAATGTTACAATATCCGTCTCTGCAAGATAAAATTAATGCGGGGCCTTCACTCCATATGTGTTTCTGAAACCAAGAAATACCAAACCGATCATAATTATACAATTAATCCGCTCTGTGTAATGGAGAAGAAGAGTCAAACATGGAGTACATAGGTGACTGAATGTATAGACGAAATGAATACACCTTTTCGGTCGTCATGACAATTTCTAACAACAAACTGGGTATAACTTTGACCGGAAACGAGTTAGCAATAAAAACGAGTGGCATGGACAATGTACAGTGTCACATGTGTTGCTGCCCCGCTCCTGAATCTGCTGAAGCTCGGACGCAAAGAAATCACGCCCCCCGCCCGCCTTCCAAAAATCCCGTTGTACAGTTTTCCCACACTTCGCCCCACCACCGTCTTCCCCTTCCCTCCAACCTGTCCTTAGCCAATTGAGAGGTTAGATTTAGAAAGGATCCAAATGCCATTTGGCAGATTTTGCGAAAAAAGCACAAACATCAGTTCAGTATAAACCAATCGAATTTGATCAACGTTTGCCAGACTGACATCAACTCTTCAAGTAAATCATTAAAATACTAAATTCCATTAGTTTATATAATAAAAAAAAATTTTTTTTTTACCTTTTCTCAAAAGCAGTCAAATGGCACTTAGATTCCTTCTGATACAAACCCCGCCAATGATGTAGAATGATGAATGTGCGCTTGATTTCCTGAAACATTCAGCGACAGTTGTCAGGACTATTTGACTGTTTCATTTGAAACTCGACCTTTATGCAATCCAAAAACTTAAGTTGCTGAAGAAAAAGGAAATAAAACCAAACTTTTTTTTGGCTTTATTGCCACACAGTCATGAATCCTGCACGTGAGCTCCCCAGCACCACCCCCAACCCTCCCACCCCCAACCATGTACACTAAACATACCCTTTCGACACACACACCCTTCTCCACCTTTTCCCCCTCTCTCTGAGCGGGTATATTCAATTTGCGGAACCAAATTAAGAAAAAGTACGATTTGCACGATTTGAAAATTTCCGGAACTGATATGGATACTCTGTATCATACATTTTTTACAGACGCACTTGCCGTGTTGTGATACAAACCGCTGAATGCATGTAGCTCACATCTGTCACTAAGTTAAAAATGAAAAAAAGGCACACAGTCTGAGGTAAACCGACCTACACGACTGCAAAGTTAGAAACTTTGTACTTCTTTCATCATTTTGACACTATTTATCCTGCCATTGTGTGAGGGGCAAAACTGTCGGCCTTGTATAACTTCTAAGATGTGGAGTTTTACCCGCGTGTGTTACCTGTGTGTGTTCATCGTGGTCAGCAAGAGGAACAGGTGGAATATTCCTTTTTGCTGGAAAAAGAATAATTGGTATCTGGCGAACGGAAGAGGTTCAATTGTAATTAACAGATAGAGCCGTGTATCGAACTGGTTCTAGTACAGTTATATATGAAAATATAATCGATTATAAAATTTGTGCCTCAAATTGAATTTTTTACTCGGTCCCTCAAATTGACCATATTTTGTTTCCGCCAATTGTCTCTGAGCCTACATGCTTTTTGAATCCACCCCAAATTAATGTTTTTTTGTCTTTTTTTTTGTTGTTGTAGTAGTTGTTTTTATTTTGCCTGTCCAGGTCTTGTTGGCGTGTGTGTATGCGTCATTTTTCTGTATTACACAGCAACTTTGGCAGGGCATTGTTCAGCCTTAATTCTTGTTTGTTCCAACTCCACATGTTGCACAGCTGAAAAATTCGACGTTACACGTATGCCGCTTTAGTATGATACTTAGTTAGAATAAATCGGAACTGTGAAACAGCTTGATAAGTGCCACAACACTTTTTAAACAAGTATCAAAGTGTGGCATTTGTTATACTCTTCCACAAACTAAAAGATCTCCAGTTTTTTTGTGCCTTTTTTTTTTCAGGAAATGGGGATAGAAAAAAACCAAGAACTAAGGTCGCGATTGGTCCAACATCGTGGTCTCATCTGAAAGGGGAATCCCCAAACCGGATACGAGTGCTCGCCTTTCAATCCAAGTGTTCATTCCTTTCAATATCCCCGCACGACGAGGATATCCGTGCTATGAATAGAATTTGATCACCAGAGCGTCACTATACTAAAAACATAATGTCGATGGTTAACCCTTGATGTTTGAAACGTTTATATGGCATGTTCCATGAACTATGTGACTTTTTCATGAATTCATCACAGACATCATTTACGTATAATCTAACAATTTAATTTGCTAAAAAAAAAAGAAATCATTAACAAATTTTAAAAATACATGAGCTCCTCAGACCCTCCAACCGTAAAACCCCCACCCTCCAGTGTACGCCTTTGGTACGCTGGAAGCTACACCACTCCAACACCCGCCCATCCCCCTCCTCCCAGCATACACACGTAATAGTTCGTCCCTGAGTCTGTCTTCCTCTCCTCCCCTCCCCTCCCCACCCCCAGCTCTCCTATTCCCCCCCCCCTTTCACCATGGTTCCCAAACTACGGCCCTCGGGGCGGATCAGGCCCGCGACGTC
>OZ007583.1:1952500-1980000 GCA_963931925.1 Onchidella celtica | reverse complement strand
TACATTATGTAACACACCTCGGGCAATATTTGACGAGTGGAAAATTAAAATGCAACTCCGTACAAAATTGAGAAACACTAATTTAGATAATTAATACACGGTTAGGCTTAACAGAAAGCTAGTGTAAGTAAATAGCCTACAAGAATACTAAAAGCCCACACACTGCGTGGTTTACACTGGGCATCTCGGCTAGTGTAATATAATCGTGTAAGACAGTGGTTTCTAACCTTTTTCAGCCAAACGCCCCGCTTTAGCCTCCAAAATAATGCTCATTCATCGTTCCCTTCTCCGAAAATCTCCACTATAACCCAACAGACACATTTCACAAGAAAACAGGCTACACACAAATTAAGATGTTCAGTTTTTCAAAGCCACATCGACGACAATCGGCCTCTTCATTATTCGTGATAAAAAAGAAAGAATTCTTTCATAAAAATCCATGTACGCCTTCTGTAGGACAAGTCACTGGCTGCCCTGTATTTGCCCCCAAATTTTCTTTCATTCATGTTTTCGTCTTCTTATCGTCCTATTCCTATTCGTGCAACCCCACCCCCTCCCCCCCCCCAACCTTGCGCCAATCAAAATAAGGGGAGGCTGGGGGATATATCACCCACGTTGAGAACCACTGACGAAAGATAATATGACATAATATCATTGAGTATTTTATCATATTTTGAGGTTGCGAAAACGAATGATATATTTGAAAGAAAGAAAGAAGGAGATAGTTTGGCGAGTATTTGGGCAGAAAGCTGTTTTCTCCCGTAGCTCGGAAATGTCATAGATAAGCATTCAAGTGTGACATGACTATTATGTGAGAGATCTGCAGTGCAGGGGGTACCCGTATATAAAATCAGTGTGGTGTGAAGGTCTAGCTACACTTGCTTTACGGTAGTGTTTCCCTTTGGGGCGTTGACTGAAAACATTTCTGTTCCTAATTAAGGTTAGTATGAAAGTTTCATTGTGGGTGCTTTGATAGTAAGCTCTATACCCGCACCTTTAGTTTGTATATTCATTGTTTGTTGATCAATTATTTCATTTACTTGATTTATTTATTTGACCACTTATGAAGTTATCTATTTATTTATTTATTTATCTATTTATCTATTTATTTATTCATTTTGCCCGGAGTGTCTATGATCACTGTGTAGTGCTAAGGATAAAGCTAACAAAAACATCCAAAACAATAATAATAACAATTATTGTACTGTCTATGTTCACTTTATCATATTGACATTGATGATATTCACTTCTTACCTCATTTATTTATTAATTTTTATTTATTTGTTTATTCATTCATTTATTTATGCGTGTGTTTACTTCTCTGTTTATTTACTATTTATTTATGTATTTATTTATTTATGAACTTGTACGGGCGGGATAACTTCCTTCACATAGTCATTATGGACACGTCATGGGCTAGTGATCTGTTTCCCGAATGGCAGTTCCCTAGACATGACTCACCAAGTGAATACCCTTAATGGTTTAATGTTCTTTATAATTATGTTTCGTAAGGAAATATTATGGCAAAAGGAAAGAGGTGTATGAAATGTTCTACTGTTACATTTTTTTGTTGGGGGGGGGGGGGGTGGTGAAGGTCATTCTGTGGTACAAAGAATAACCAATACTACTGTAAACATTTCTGTAGTTTTACTAATCTGTCACCAATTATTTTGCTTTTAGATGCGCTCTGTGCCATTCTTACCTCTTAACAACAAATTGTTTTCAAACTGATACAATCTAGTTGGAGCGTGTCTTCTGCATAAGGCTATCTTAGCCTAGAGTTGGGACGTATTGAAAATTTTATGGCTGAATTGGGTTGTCAGATGGTTACAGATCTCAGTTCAGCTTGATATCACCTGATGCCAATCGTGTATTTTTTATGAGAACAAAAAGGTTTCGTAGGTAGGTTTTAGGAATAGAAAAAAGGAATGGGGGACTGTGGGGGAAAAAATCTCCTGGCTTTCCAACTTTCGTTTTTCCGACTTCCCCCCTCGAAACATGACCAAAACAAACGATGCGCATCGTTTCTCATTCAGAACGGCCCATTGTAAACAAAAATCAGTTTTGATTTTGCCCAAATTTCTTATAATAAGCATCAATCAGTACCAATAACTTTCATGTGGTAGAAAATTGGCTTCTTTTCAATTTGATGTATTAAGTATAGGTATCTCTGTGGTATTTTGGCTGGATGCAACTTTATTATTATCGTGTTGGCTAAACAGAGCACTTATATGTAACGTTACGTAGCGAGTGTTTTTCAGGAATATCTTAGCGTTGCCACCCTTCATCTCATTATATCTGGCATTTACAAAAACACACTAAAACATGTGACAACAGCCAGAAACAGATGTGATTGCATTCTATCAATTGAAAAGGTGTCGCTTGAAGAAGTTTCTTGAAATTTTCACTATTTTGATTAGACCTACATCTTAAGTTTTGAGACAGCATACTTATGCCAATTTCAGGTCTTTGGACCATTAAAAAGTAAATGGTCAATTTAATTACTATTTGACCAGACTGATTACATTTTTGGAATATCAATTACTCAGGACTGATATAAGAGATGATGTCACTTGGGAGTTATTGATGAAAAGACGGGCGAGCCACGGACGTCCGAAAGACATTAGCGGCAGGAGATATGCAGTTTGTGCATTTGTCTCACTATCTCAGATTATCGGTTATCCAGTTTTACATTTAGATGGTCTGCGAATCAGTGTTAACTTTCGGGTTTGATTCAAACTCAAGTATAGTAGCAGTACTTGTCATTTCTATATAAATCAAACCAATTTCGTCATGCGTATTTGAGCAGGTGCGTGTGTGCGTGCGTGAGTCTGTGTGCACATCTGTGTGTGTGTGTTTTATTTTTCCGGAAAGAGAAGGAACGTTCCGGCTAATGCATGAAATGACGAGTATTGCTTGTTGCCTATGGTCAGAAAAAAACCACCTCTTCATGGTGATGTTAGGCTTTGAAGCCTACGAACATCGTGGAGTCAAAGAATGCGCGTTCAGACCTATGCGGTATGCGTTATTGTACGTGAACAGCCCAGGCCTAACTGTATAAGTGATAATATCAATCCCCTAAGAAACCCGCCCGGAAATGTCTCCTTTTTTATCCCAATAATAACAGTCATGACCTCGGGTATTTAGAGATGGCAAAAATAGCAGCCCGGAATAAATAATATGTAGGTCAGATTTTGATCAACAAATAATAACCTTTTCATAACGGAATTTCTTTCAAGGCTGTCAAAGTAACGCCGGATGTTCAATAGTTGGCGGCTGAAAGAGAGAAGTTATGAATGAAAGAAACTTTGAGACTGAAATGGCCAAAACTAAAGATTGTTTATTTTCATTGGTGGGTTTGTGAATGCTGAGGTTTTTTCACCCACGCACCCCACACCTTCCCACACATACACACACACCCACACACATACATACACACACACACACATGCTGTATTATTTTCTGACATTAATTCTTGTTTATCTCGGTAGGAGAGCCGGCAACATTTTGAGCCTGCTACAAAGACTAACCTTAATGCACTACCCCACAAGCATTTCCTGTTTAATATTAGCTTTTCGTTATCATTCTTGGGCCCTCCCCTCTCACCCCCACACCCAGAACTTTTTGTACCTTTGTTTTCTTTTTCAAGTACTCTCTGCCAAACGTCAGTTGAACCCCGAGTTAATATATAAGTTACGACATGGTTACGCTCTGATTAGAGAATGTCATAGAAAATTTGAAGACAGATTTCAAAATTCGTTTTTACACCAATAGGAAATTGTCCTCTCGTTCTTTATTCCTTCATCAAACACAGAGATCATTTCATTCCGACCATTAACACCTGGCATCGTTGAAGTTGTTGTAAGATCCTTGCCCCAGTGCTTGGCTTTCAATCCGTTCAAAACATCCCCCCCCCCCCATCTCCCCGGCGAGGGAGCACAGAGGTCTAAAGTACATGGCACAATGTCACAGTTATGTGACATTGAAGTGTTTGCTGTGCTCCGGTACCTAATTTTGATTTTGTTCTAAGTTTAGAATTCCACTATAAAGGAGAAGAAGAAAAGGGTTAAAGATTCTGATGGTATCACGCGAAGCTTTGAATAGAATCAAACAGACAGAGAAATGTATTGTGTGGGATACTTCTGGCGCTGCGCGTGAGTGCACTGAACTAAAATCGCGCACTTCCACGTATCTGTCATCGTTAATGAGATTTTTCATTTTTTTTAAAATTACAATTCCGATGACAAGTTCGTGGCTATGACACATAATTCAAAAGTAACATACTTGTTACAATAACTAGAACCGTTATAACGAACGCCAGAAAAGTGATGCATTTGTGACAGTAATTATCTTCACCTACTAAATACTGCAAAAGTGGCTCGTGTCCGGAAATAGTTATCATCAGTATAACGAATACTACAAGCGTGACATATCTGTGACAGTAATTATCTTTACTAAACCTCATGCTACAAGAGTGACCTATTTGTGATATATTTATTTTCGTTATTACGAAAACTTCTGGAGTGATGCCTTTCCAAAAAAAAGTATCTTTGCAGTACACAAGTTACAAATTACGAAAATGATTATCCAAACTGCCCTGGGGTCGTAACTCCAGTCAAGACAAGAGGCTGCCATTATCCGCCTACATTATGGGTTTACACTACCCGGCCTTGCCGGGTTTATCCGCCAACATGTTGACTAAAAAAGAAAACTGGATTTATTCCCTATCATTGTTGTTGGATTGAAAAAAAAAAATAATCAGATCGATTCTTCATAAAAAGACATTAAAAAAAACATATCCGGCTGAGAATCGAACTACGGTCACCCGACTGACAGACAGAGATGCTAATCACCACGATACTGCGGACCCTGTGTAATTGTGAAGTAATATTTCCAAAATAAACGGCACTAAACCAATTATCGGCGGATAAACACTTCGAAGTCAAAGTATGGCAACAGAAAAAGTTGGTTGCAAAGCCTTGCGTAAGAAATAATACAAAAACCATACAGTAAAACGCAAAGGAAAAAGAAAGACAAATCACACTTTCGGTCTACTGACCTTCGTCAGCAAAAAAATGTATTTAACAGAAGAGAAACTTACACCTGCGACCCTACAGAATTCTTGTGGTGTTTTATGATATCGCGACTTAAGTTCTTGTTAGTTTCAACTCCACTGTTTGCACTTGAATAATTCGACCTTAAACGTTTCCGGCCTGAGTATTCTGATAAGGAGTTAGAATAAATGGGAACTGTGAAACAACTTGATAAGTGCCACAACGCAATCTAAACAACTATCAACGTGTGCATTATTATGTTATATCTCTTCTACATACTCAACGATCTCCAGTTTTGAAAGAATGGATTTAGAACAAATAAGAAGTAAGATCACGATATCGTGTCTTCAGTAGGTGTACTCGTATCTGAGACGAAAATTTCATTCACACGGGAACGTTGTTTTTGCATGCTCTATTTAGTCAACGATTTTTGCCTCCAAATCTTGATACAAATCTTTCAAATCCGTCTCCCCTCCGTGCTTTCTCTCATTAGCTAAAAATAGATTTTTGTAATGTCTGGTTAATCAGCGGGGGTGAAAAGATCACTGGGACCAACTCATGCGGATAACCAATGCGGATCTTGTTACGTAAAGAGACGCTTTTCAAAATATAATGCGATTGCATGCAAAAGCGCTAAATCTGGTTATAGCTATAGGTTCATATATCCGGGTTTTAATGATATCCTGTATGACTGCCAAATTGAAGTTTTGTGGGAAAAAAGGAAACAAAAAAAAAATATAATAATATAAAGAAAATTTCAGAGAGTATTCAAGAGATTTTCTATCAACGAGATTTCGTGACATGAGAGCAGGAAGATTTTTTCGTGACATAAACCTTGTTGGTTTTCAGTTACGACTGCTCTACATGTTATGCAAATTTATACATTCATTTTATCCAGGATTTAACTCTGAAGGTCGGTAGTTTATTGCTAATTTACATATAATCTACAAAATTTACATATCGTGACTTGAATTCTATAATGCATGTCCTGGTTAGGTCGTAACATCCGGTCAGCCCAGAGCAAAGGGGTGGGGAGGAGACTACATGAAGTGCGGCTTTGGTTTATATAAAAATATTGCAAGAGTCAATGGAAACCCGTCATCAGAATAAATGGTGTTTTTTTGGCATTACATATTTTAAAATAATCTATCAGTTCTGTTATTTGAAAGCGCAGCTTGACAATGTATCACACACGTCCATGCGTATACCTCTACTTGTAACATTAATTACAAACCCATCCAGCATCTCTACCTCAATCCGATGTAAAGCTGTATGGGATTTTTGTAGGCTTGGTAGGATTACCGTAGGGGCTGGTTCCCTACATCAAAGTGACGTCGGCCCAATGTCGTAACAGTGGCTCTATGTAGCAAAGTTGTCATTCGTACATGTGAACTTGATGTCAATCCTACGCATCGAAATTCCGTATGGTTGCCAGTTAGGAATATGCTCTATGAGCACTTTGAAATTGGAGCCCACGATTCGTCCGCTTAGAATGACAAAGTTCTCTCTCCACTTTGTGACTGGGCTGAGTTACACACTACACACTACTTCTACAGGCCTTCTCCATTGTGTCTCAAAGTATCAAGCGGTTTCGGTGTGTCATTTGTATAGTTATGTTACTAAAAAGAAAAATAGTCAGTCTCTAAAAGCTAGGAGCACATGAAACTTCAGTTATCTCAAAAGTTGACACTGACGGGAATTAGAACATTGTCGTTTTAAGGGGATGACTTGCCTGTGGCCGGGGTCTGTGGTCAGCTTTGTACGGGCCTGGATCAGGAGTAGTAGCAGAGCTTAAGAATTAGAGTTATCTTAATTGTCAGGTTTGGGTGAAAATATTCCTTAAAATGAGCGGCGCCAATCGGGGATGGAGACATCAATAGACATCAGGATGGGGACATCGGGACAAATTTGATAGCGCCATGTAGCGTCTTCGCTGGCATACCTTGAGAGGTCCACTCATAGGGACAAACTGGTACCAGCACCAAACGATAGACTTTGGTCAGCAGGAGACAGATATTATGTGAAAGCAGTCTCAGATCGGTAGCTTTCGGAGGTTATCAACGGTCAAAATGGGCAAAAACTGTATATTAAATCTCTTTGGGCTGTGGTTATAAGTACGTACTCACCCCAAGCGTCTTTGCGCTAGGCCAGCGTACGATTACGCACTTACCCTTAACCCCGTCCTTATCCTCAACCCTAAATCCTCCCCATTACTCTTTCAACCAAAAAAACAGGCGGAAAACAGAAAGAAAATGTGAAAGAATCATTAGCCGTAATTAATCAAGGCTGTTGTCAAGGAGCTTTTCCGGAGGAGTTCTCTAGCTCTGGAGTCACAAAAGCCTTTAAAATACGTACCCCTAGCACAAGAAACTTGGAGGACGTACGTACTTGTAACAACATGCATCTCTTTGATAGTTCGGTCCACCATGCCTTCCCATCTTTACGAAAATACTGGCGCCATTGCTATCGGGAAGTGCCGGTCATGTTATGACGTATTAGCAAGACAAAACATGGATGCCAAGAAATGACAACCCAGTCATTCCAGAGATGGGGCCATTCATGAAGTAGGAACTCTCAAATTTGGTGATTTTTGCCCGCTCCCCCCAACTCCTTTTCCCCTTTGTTTGCACTCGCCCTTTACGACGGCCAAGTTTTGCTCGTAGGAATGACATAGTTCCTACGCAGATCCGTTGGTTACGACATCGCATCGACCTCGGCTTGATGTAGGGAATCCGCCCCCTACGTTAATCCTAAATCCTACTAATCCTATGGAAATCTTCATAGGATCAACGTAGGATTGCTGTCTGGAACCATGCTTGCGTGCGAGCGTATGGCTACTTGAATGTTGAATGTCCAAGATAATGCTTTTTTGCTTTGAAACTTGAAGTAGTGGCATTTTACACGGACTCATTGGCAGATTCATTAGTTACACAGTCTAGGTTTGATTTTGTATGACTATGTTGAAAGAAAATAAAACTGATGGAACTAAAACAACATTTTGGAAAGTCGGTACCATGACTTAAAAGCGTACGTACTCTCCACAGATCGCCCTCCCACTCTCCCTCGTTTCATACGTGGGAAGCCCCCGCGCGCCCCCAAAAATCAACCCACCCACCCGTATCCCCAACCAGGCGTGCATAATCATAATTTACTCCATGGAAGGTGTCTGTTAAGTATCTAAAAGTCCTGAGAGATTTCATGACTGACTGGCTGTACAAACACCCAGAGTTGATGATGCATGCACGAATCGGACCATTGAACACAATACAGTTTGTCAGGCTTACTCGTGTGTGCGCTTGCTTAAGATGAGACAAATTTAAATTTAGTCACGCTTGGTCCAGGACAACGCGATGTGAGTCCTTGTTGGTCCTATCTCCATTTTTCCGAAAAAATGGAGACCTTTAATTATGTAGGAGAGGTATAATAGATGCACGAGCTGAAACATGTTTACAATCCAATGTGGCACTTGTCAAACTGTATTACACTTCCGCCTTACTCCAACTCCTTATCAGAATACCACAGCCACAAACGTTTAACGTCGAATTTCTCATAAGTGCAGAAAGTGGAGTTGGCACAAACAAGAACTAAGGTCCCGATCAACTTAAACATGACGGCAGTAAATAAAACTAGACAAATAAGTATTGAACATTCCATTGATTGGTTCGTTTGTCACTGGCACTGCCATTCCCCCGGACATGTAACAACGACTCGATTCACGATTAGACGAGATCAGAAATATGGGCTATCCATAAGGTATGTACACTTGGAGCATTTGGGTGGAGGGGGGAGAGGGTTGACCCAGTGACTGCTTGAGCTAACAGCACCCAAGAAAATCACGCTGGTAATCGGCACTACGTAAATCACCGGTACAGATGACGTGAGGTCAGGATGGCTGTAATTAGCCAGCAAAATACAGTAAAATATTAAATGGCAACATGTATTTCCCCCGTCATGTTGAAAACCTGTAGAACGTTAGAACATTGAGATATTTTCAGCGTGGGAAGGGGAGGGCGCGCTATTTTTTTTTTATTGATTATTACTTTTTTGTGTGTGTGTCTTTTGCAGTCTTGAGCCCCTAAAAATGTTTCGCTCAGGACAACGACCTGTGTGACCCCAACGTATGACAAACATATAAGTGGGGATGATGGAATAGGGGTCTGGCAAGGGTCCGTACGGTTCTTAATTATGGTAGCAAATTAAACAGTTCGGTTGTATTTATTTTATTTTTATTGCCCCCCCCCCCCCAAAAAAAAAGTGTACTACAAAACTCTAATACAGGATATCGATCTTACGAAACGGTCAAAAGTTCAAACTGCCAGTCAGGGTTTCATAACATACAGATCCAATCATGGACATTGGTCATTCTGATGGTCGAACATTCGTACAAGAGGAGTTTGGGCGGGGGGGGGGGGGCGAGGGTGTGAAAACGTTCGTGGAGAGGGGATGAGTCCAGTAACTGCCGAAATCGAGTGTACAATCTTTGTAAACGGATGGCACCCGTTTTGGATCACTTGTGACGTGAAACAGGATACGTCGTATGGGATTTAATAATCACGATCGTCAAATAGAAATAAACAAAAGAAAAAAAAAAAAGCAGCAGGAACGCGAGGGTCAACAACACACAAGAAACCGCCCACCAACGCTTTACAGAAGATCTTCCAAGGGCTACAGTAGTGACGTCTCTAGCAATGAATGGTTGATCGAAATGAAACATTTGTACAGAATGGGAAAAACCAGATTTTCGTGACGTCAGCAGTGGCCCTCGGCATTCCTGGAGTATGGACTTGCTGTTTTCTTTCATAATGTACTAATGAAGTTGCCGGATGTATCCAAACTTGTTTTGTCATCAACGCAGTACGGAAATATCCAACTGGTCATGCACCTTCTGAAACTAGGAAGACACAACATTATTGCCTTGAGATGGGGAAATCCGTAAACGCAATATTTTTTTATGAATCTGAACGTGTTTCGTTTTGTTTCGTTTTCAAGTTAATGTGCACAATATTTTTTGAACATGTTGTACGGATATGCGCTTCCTTGTTAAAACGACAGAAAATTTCTGGCTGCAGCGTTTGTTAAGGTGGGGGCAGATTCCACCGGCCAGTGGTTGGCATTACTTTTAATCTCATAGCGTATTTTTAGCTTAGCTACATAGATAAACTGTTGTTTTGTTTTAATATGTCGTGTTGGTGATTTCCTTGTTTAGCTCGGATTAAAACATCAAATTTAACAGATACACTTGAACATGTACGCTTTCAAGATGTTCATCAGATTAAAAAAAAAGTTTACAGAGGAAAAAATATTTGAAAATATCAAAATAGCTGTTGGGTATCTTTCTTCAAGGACAGAGGCTTGTAGTGTTTCAATGCATGTTTTTAAAAGAAGAGTCGCATGGTAAACTATCTTAAGTCCACGTTTTTTTTCAAATATTGAGAAATTGTGTGTCAAAAAGTAAAAAGACAGGAATGCTTCTTTTATTGATAAACTTACTTGTACTAGAGTTGGGTAATCCTCACAATGTTTTGTTTATTTGTTTGTTCCTTTGTTCATTCCTTCCTTCCTTCGTTAGTTCGTCAGTTTGTTAGATAGTTCGTTCATTCCTTCCTTCGTTCGTTCGTCGTGTTTTTCATGCTAAGAAACCGCTGCTCATTTATAAAATCAAATGTGCTTACTTCAATTTGCCCAAGTCAAAGGCTTCTTAGAATCAAAGATTAATTATTAGCAGTTTTTTACCGGGGAAATAGGCCTACGGTTACACTGTCTGTGACAGAAATGAAAATTCCAGTGACGTAGTAGTTCAACGCCTTGCAGACTTGTAAAGGGGGTGGGGGGGGGGGAGGGAGCGCATTGCTGGTCCTCGTCAGAAAATAATTCTGTCGTGAATCTGGAAGCCTTCTTAGGATATGCATGAAATCCACAATTTCAATCAAAACATGTTTTATTGATAGTTGGCAATTGCATGCCACACGGTAATTAAAGAAAAAAAAATAGATTGTAAGGAATGTGAGAGTGGCCAAGAGTGTAACGATACGTGAAACAGATTGATCCAATGCGCGCCATTCACTGTGCTGATGTGCGCATTGGGCTACTTTCCACCGATTAAAATAAACAGGAACTCCATTCATAAATGTTTTTCAATACACGTGTGTGTGTGAGTGTGTGTGTGTGTGTGCGTGTGTGTGTATGTGTGTGTGTGTGGGTGTGTGTGTGTGTGGGTGGGTGTGTGTGTGTGTGTGTGTGTGTGTGTGCGTGTGTGTGTCTGTGTGTGTGTGTGCGTGTGTGAGTGTGTGTGTGTGCAACAAGACGGTTCATAGCCTATAAATGTTGTTGAACAGCTAGTCTGAATGTAACGTTTGTCCTAACAATATTATCTGTGCTTGCTTTACGGCCGAATAGGGTGTCATAGTTGTATCATTTGTGAGAATTGGCATTATTAGCGGTGGGATCAAAGCTGTGGCGTGTCATTCGTTAAGCACCATCAAGAGAAAATCACGACATTGTTCCCTAAGTCTGAATTGGGCCTAAATGGAACTGAAATATTAGAAATATTGATTTTAATAATTATAATAAAACATTTAAAGTCACATTGAATTATCTTGGTTTTAGACTCCACGGCCTAATAGCAACCTTCACAACGTCATCATGACCAGACCAGTAGTGCTAAAATTCATAGGTTTTTGGTTGATGTTGTTGTTGTTGTTGTTTTCATTTTCCTTCTCCTGAAAAGTAGTCAAAACCAGTTACTACATTTTTGGGTAACGGAGACGATTTGGTTTATTGCATACAAGTTCTAATACAGATTTCAATCACAAATAGCCAATTTCGTCACTTCAAATGTTGCACATTTTTGTATAAATCTTATTATAAAAGAAATATTGGCGCGAGTAATTCATTGTGGTGCAATTTTGGCCCCTTTTTTACTCGAGGCTACAGCCTAAATGACAGTTTCGGCAATTTATTAAGTTAATTTCCCTAAGTGTCAACTAATCCAGTCCAATCGCTTTTGTATCGACCGATTGTGTTAATTCAAGTTTCAGGTGTTTTGCTTCCCTAGAGTAAGCTCACCGCAGCGGAAACAATGTATTAATATGCTTTCAATTCGGTCCGCGCCATTTCCCTACCAGAAATGAGAGCATAGTGCTCTGATGCGTATGGAATCTGTAGTAAGAGTGTAGAATACGGGAAGCTTTCTGGACCAAGAGAGAGACAGAGAGATAGAACGGTCGGTTCACAGGTTTATCCAGGACAATGCCGGGAACCTCATCTAGTTATTTAAAAATTTTATAGGAAAATTATACTAAATAGTGCGAGAGACTGAATAGTTTGATTCGTTCAGACAAGGCACAGGTCGTTCTTTTTATGCACCCTCCCCACCCCCCCCCCCTAAGTATTAATAGCAAACAATAATTGTGCGTGACGCAACGCAACGGTTTGGTCCAGAAGGTGCTGGCCTAGTTATTGAGTAATTGCCCAAACGAACTTTTCTCACAACTTTACGTCTTAAAAAACGTGATAGTCATCAACTTCAATTGCTTTATAACACAATCTAAAATTGTCCAGAATTCAATGAATCTGGCATCAAATCCAAGGGAAAAGAGTTGTCTTTCACTTGATATCAATAACTCAGTTTACCTAAAATGTACCTTGTGGACCGAACCGTCCTGATGCATCACAATTGACATTCTCAGGAGAACGAAATATGGTAGTGCTGCTAAAAAAATATCGGGGGGTGGGGTGGGGGGTGGTTGGGGAATAGTATCTTACAAGGAATGTGTACATAAATTGGCCAATGAGAGCACTTTAGTTCTAGTTCACGATAAGCTTAAGGAATACATCAGCTAATATTCAGATTTTCCCTACGCATTCTTAGAAAAAAAAATTCAGTTTCTGGACAAATTCATCGTCACTAGGATGTTGTAAAACATGTCTGTATCTGAGAAAGTTCATTAATGCTTATATTTTGTCCACAGAGCCGGGCTCTAAAATACTTCCGCCTTCCATATCTCTGAGTTAGCTCAGTGGGAACGTGCAGTGTGGTGTGTCTGTAAACCCGTCCTGGAGACAGTAAAGACAAGACAGTGACACAGCCATGGGTGACTCCCTTAGTGCAGGCAGGCTTGCGGTAAGTTTATATTGTTGATGGTGTTTGTCCTCTGGTGGATTAAGGAGCCAGCCAGACTAAGGCTGGTGTAAACGCCAAACTGGTGACTCGCCACCTAATTACTATGCATCACACCAGAACAATGCCCATGACATGTCCTTACCACCGCGGTGTGGGCAGTGAGTAGTATCTTAGTGTGATGCTAATGATTAGGTAACGAGCCAACAGTTTGGCGTCTACACCAGTCTAGTTCCCGTTCTGCCCTAAGACAGGTGCCACACTGGAATCTGTTTTACCACCGTTCTAGTGAGAGATGTGAAACCTAAACGAGTTCAACGAGACCTCGCGCATTGCCCGGATTGAAACAAATGTGTCTCGTTAGTTTGAGGCCTGTCAAATCTGTCCTGATTTAGCCGAGGGGTGGGGGGGGGGGGGGAGAGACTTCAAGCACTGAATCAAAACAGACGCAAAACAGACGTGTCTCATGTGTCCCCAGCCTAAGTAGGCAAGGGATAAGAATTCCTGGCCTAAGTCCCTACTTGAAAAACCGCCTGTAAAAAACTGCGAAAAGGCGCGAATCGGTGTGAGAAATGATGTGTGTTGAGGGAAGGAGGATTGTGGTGTCAAACCAAATTTTAATGTTGATGTAACACTTAGTTCCGGCGTGCAATGTCCCGTTTTGCCTGCTGCATGCGTGCAAAGCAGATTTTTGCTGCCTTGGCCAAGAGGTTTAATAACTGTGCTGCACGCCACGCGAAAGATTGCTTGCATTGTTCATTTTATCATAGTGCGCGCCGGGCTTTAGAGTTGCAAAAATTTCCCCACGTTTCATTCTCATTCAGGCTGTCCATGGAGTGCGTACGCTGGAAATATGGAGGGAGAGGGGGGGGGGGGTTAATTTGGGTTTTACGGCGTGTGGGCACAATAATGGCCACTTTGACCCTGTCACGGTCTGTCTGGGTACTTTATTTATGTATCGTATTCATAGCTGCTAAATTTTACAAATAGAATCAAATAGTGTCTATACATTTTATCACATTGGTAAAATTCTCCAAAGGGAGTTTATCAGGAGAGTATGAAATATGCACATCGGCAAAGGGCGGGGGGGGGGGGGCGGGCGGGTGTTCTGGTGAGCTAACCTTAACGTAATAATGTATTTCAATTAAAATGCTGAATTTAAAAAACTGGTTTTATTTCTTTGTTTTCAGCAAATAAGTCAGAGGATTACATAAAAATCATTAAGGCCGTATTATTATCTAATGAAACAATCAACCAGTCCATGCAATAATTATGCCAATTGAAGTTTCAGAACGTTAAGGCTCTTATTATGAACATTTACCGTTCTAATGACTGTGCGCTGGTACAAAGAAGAGGGAAGCTGGAAGCTAAATGTATGAACAGTGTACAAAATCGCGTTCCATACGAACATTATGGACGGGCCTTAACCAGTGGCGTGGTGTGCAGTGGGTTGCCAGAGCCGGGGGCAAGCAAGATTTGTGCCCCCCTGACCTGTAGACTGCAGCACTCTCTGAATCCCTTTCACCAGTCCAGTATTAAACTCCTTACCCCCTAAGCACATTATATTGTATTTTAAGAAACAAATGGGTAATTAAAGCAAAATGCATTTAATACATACATACTCACATTGATTTAAATTCAGCCGTTTTTAATTCATGCAAACAACAGAATGAAATCTACATTGAAATCTCTCACAGTTGACAGTATTGTTAGATTACTCAAACGAGGTAGTAGGGAGGGAGGAACTAGGCTATCGGGGCAGACTTTGCAACTCGGTGAAATTATGAATTTTTTTAATTTGCAAGTTATGGAACATTACAGTACCGGTATCGACACATCATGGGAAATCACGTTAATAAGGCATTATGTAATTCACCGATAAGGATTAAATGAGGACAATGTGGCTGTAATTAGCGGGCCAATGGCTGCGAAATGTTACGTGGCAACGTTTATTTCTCTGTCATGTTGAAAAGCTGCGAATAATTTTCTAACATTGGGAGATTTTCTGTGTGAACGGAAGGCGCTGTTTGATTTAGTGATTTATTTATTTACAAAAAAGAACACTTTCTTTAAAGTACAGTGCCGTATTGTGAAGTATGATAAGATTAATTAAGATCAATTGTATTGTGCCAAGAGCGAAATTCTCTGCCAAAGAGTGTTTTAGGGCACATGCATGGTACACAGATCTTACCCAGCATAATATAATCACTCAAAAAACTCAATAACAGGCGTACATGAAGTGACGTAGTGAGAAACCTTACTGAAATATGAAACACATCTAGCTAGAGTGTCTTGTTGAGGCGAATTGCGGAGGGCAAAAACGATTTTCTGTATTTTTCTGGGTTTGACATCAAAGAATTAGCTCCCTTGCTGAACATGGTCTTCAAGATGGCAGGGATTAGTTTTGGGTTCTTTTGTTGTTGTTGTTGTTGTTGTTTTTAAGATTTTCTGAAAAAACTGCCGGTCTTTCAGAGTGATTGAATGATTGATTGATTGATTGATTGATTGATTGATTGATTGGAGTCAGAATCCTAGCGCACTATGCATCACCGTAAGTGATACTCTCTCAGCTCCAATATCCATTTTCGCATTCTTCTACTAATAGTGCCAGTGGCCAGCTGTTTCCATATTTGTCGGGTTCTTCCGCCCTGTCGCACATCCATCCCTCGTTCCGCTGGTACCCCGTCTCCATCATTCTGGTTATGGGGGGGGGGGGGGGCACTGCAGTGTCTTCATCTGCTCGAATCATCTGCATGAGCTCATTCCTGTCGTGCTGCAGGTCTCCGCTGACAGTTGTAAGCAGAAGAAGTGTGAGAAATGCACACTTTGACACTTGTTTAAAATGCCTCACAATTCCGAATTATTCTAACTCCTTATCATTGTCGTGATGTTGCTATGTTTATGTGCTTTGTGTTACTTTAATCGCTCGTCATGTACTGTTTGTTTTATCTGTTTGTCTAACTATCTGCTATCTGCTTGTGTTGAACAATAACGCACCACTAATGAATACCACTGTGCGGAGATGACGTCACAGACGTTGCAATAACGATTTCGTCCTTCCTAGCGCCATTGCTCGGTAGAAGGATTATAACTGGATCATGCTTCTGATCCTACTACAGTTGAATGTTGAATAAAGCCAAGATAATTGGCTAAAACAGACTTCAGACTCTCCGCTTTCAATTTATTCATATCAATTTATTCAACATTTCAACATGGAGCGTTTTCTCCGACCTGAGAGGTTCAACGCGGACCCAAACACACCAGACGCATCCAAACGCTGGAATCACTGGCTGCGAACTTTCAACAATTTCCTGTCATCTCTACGACAAGAATCTTCCACTCCTACTCTTGATGAACTTGACTTGCTGATAAACTTCGTTGACCCCTTTGTATATGAATACATCATCGATTGTTCCACCTTTGCCTCTGCCGTGGAAGTCCTGAAAAACATTTATGTTAAACCTGGAAATGAAATATTCGCTCGGCACATCTTAACAACTACCAAACAAGAACCAGGGCAGACACTTGACCAATTCTTACAGAGACTGAAGATTCTTGCAAAAGAGTGTGAGTTCAAAGCTGTTTCAGCCGACAAAAACAGGGATGATTTCATCCGAGACGCTTTCATCTGTGGCCTCTCTTCAAGTCAAATCAGACAAAGACTCCTTGAGAATAAGACATTAGACTTGTCTGCTGCTTTTGATCAAGCTAGATCGCTAGAAATGGCCGAAAAACAATCCCAGACATACAACAATGTACCAGCTTCATCATCAGTGCCCTGCGGCAGTACCACCACTCCAGCCATCGACGAGAGTGATACACTATCAGCTGCAATCAGTTCCAAATGCTTCTTCTGTGGTTTTCAACGGCATCCCCGATCAAAATGCCCTGCTCGAGAGGCAACTTGCAAAGGATGTGGGAAGAAAGGACATTATCAAAAGGTGTGTCTATCAAAAGGAAAACGGAATGACTTCGCCTCTGCTGCTGATCCCATCCTTAATTCGGCCTTCACTGCTGCGGCCCCCTTAAGTCTTCAGAAAGCCATTATAAAAGTCAAGGTCTTTGACACTCCTCTGAGGGCACTGGTGGACACAGGAAGCTCTGAAAGTTTTATCTCAGCAGACAAAGCTCAATTTATGAAGTTCAAGACCTTCAAGTCAAGAAAAGAGATCTCCATGGCTTCCACGAATCTCTCAAGTACAACCAAAGGCCATTGTTTTGCTACTCTGGAATATAATGGCGAAACTTATCAAGGAATAAAGCTCTCTATTCTACCAGGATTGTGCGCTGACCTAATACTGGGTCACGACTTTCTAGATCAACACAAAGGACTTGAAATGACTTTCAAAGGCCCCAAGCCTACATTCTCTGTCTGTGGCATAACTGCTGCAAAGGTGGAACCTGCCTCTCTGTTCAAGAACTTGCTTCCTGATTGCCGACCCATAGCTACAAAGTCAAGACGGTTCTCTACACCAGATAGACAATTCATAGACTCTGAAGTCCAAAAACTGCTTGCCGAAGATGTGATTGAACCTTCTGATTCTCCGTGGAGAGCGCAAGTGCTGGTAACAACAAATGACCGGCACAAGAAAAGAATGGTATTGGATTATAGTCAGACTATCAATCGTTTCACCCAGCTTGATGCATATCCTCTTCCTCGAATAGATGAGATGATTGAGGAGATCTCGAAATATGAGGTGTACAGTACAGTAGATCTTCGCAGTGCCTACCACCAAATTCCCATAAAGGAGGAAGAGAAATTCTACACTGCCTTTGAGGCCAGTGGAAACCTCTACCAGTTCAAACGTGAAGTCAGTCCTGTTGTATGGATGTGAGACTTGGAATGCGTCTCAGGCCTGCATAAAGAGAATCCAAGTTTTCATCAACAGATGTTTGAGGAAGCTACTTAAGATCAGATGGACAGACAAGGTCAGCAATGAAATTGTATGGAAAGAACAAGACAGAGCCCAGTCAGAGAGGAAATTGGTAGGAGGCGATGGAGATGGATCGGCCACACTCTCAGGAGGCCAGGAAACAGCATCACGAAGAAGGCATTGGATTGGAATCCCCAGGGCAAGAGATCAAGAGGAAGGCCGCGCGGAACGTGGAGAAGAGCCAGAGAAAATGATGTGCAACGAAGCGGAAAGACTTGGAATAATGTAAAGAGGCTGGCCCATGATAGAGAGGGATGGAAAGTGTTTGTTGGTGGCCTATACCCTGATCCAGGGTGAGAAAGGCAATGATGATGATGATGATGAATGGAGTCGCTTGCTTTCAACGCATCATTGACGGCCTCGTCAGAAATGAGAAAATTAAAGACACTTTCGCATATTTAGACAATGTCACTATTTGCAGTAGAAATCAGAAGGAGCATGATGAAAACTTCTCTCACTTTATGAAGTGTGCCGCTGAGTACTGCATAACTTTCAATGAGGACAAGAGCATCCTTTCCGCCAGAGAAATCAAGCTGATTGGGTTCCTGGTTTCCAAGGGCAGCATCAAACCTGACCCTGACAGACTACAACCGCTGCGAGATCTGGCTGATCCTCATGACGCAAAATCACAACGACGGGTTGTAGGCATGTTTGCCTACTACTCTTCTTGGATCCCAAACTTTTCTGACAAAATACACCCTCTTGTCAACAACCACACTTTTCCATTACCAAAGAAAGTGAAATGTGCTTTTGAACTGTTGAAGAGAGAGATAGAGAATGCTGCTGTTAGAACCATTGACCAGGATATCCCTCTTGTGGTCGAAACGGATGCTTCTGACATAGCGATAGCAGCTACCCTGAATCAGAATGGGAGACCTGTTGCTTTCTTTTCAAGAACACTAAATCATAGTGAAAGGAAACATTCATCTGTCGAGAAAGAGGCATATGCCATTGTGGAGGCTCTCCGGAAGTGGAAACATTATTTGCTTGGAAAACATTTCCAACTTCTGACTGACCAGAAAAGCGTCGCTTTTATGTACAATAACGCTCAGAAAGGAAAGGTGAAAAATGACAAAATCCAGAGATGGAGAATTGAACTGTCGTGCTACAGCTATGACGTAGTATACAGACCTGGCAAAGAAAACCATGCAGCAGACGCTCTCTCAAGGGGGTACTGTTCTACTGCTAACTCGAACGCCGAAATACTGCAAGATCTCCACAGCACACTATCCCATCCTGGGGTTACGAGGATGATGCATTTCGTCAAATGCAGGAACCTCCCTTATTCACTAGATGAAGTGAAGAGAGTGTGTGCAAACTGTAGAATCTGCTGTGAACTAAAGCCTTCCTTTTACAAATCGACTGATGCTAACCTTATCAAGGCCACTCAGCCTTTTGAACGCCTTAGCGTGGATTTTAAAGGGCCTTTGCCTTCTTCCTCGAGGAACAAGTACCTTCTGACAATGATTGATGAGTACTCCCGCTTCCCCTTTGCTTTTCCATGTGCTGATATGAACGCCTCAACTATAATCAAATGCTTTTGTCAACTCTTCTCTCTGTTTGGAATGCCATCCTATGTGCACTCTGATAGGGGCGCTAACTTCATGTCTAGTGAGCTCAAGGACTTCCTTCACAACAAAGGTATAGCTACTAGTCGGACTACTCCGTACAACCCTAGAGCTAATGGGCAAGTGGAAAGATTGAACGGCACGCTCTGGAAGACAATAACGCTTGCGCTGAGGTCTCGTGGCCTAGAGACCCATCAGTGGGAGCTCGTTCTCACAGATTCACTTCATTCCCTAAGATCTCTTCTATGTACCGCCACAAACGAAACTCCGCACGAGAGAATATTTCGCTATAACAGGAAATCCACAACTGGTATAACTCTTCCAAGTTGGTTAACTACTCCCGGTACTGTGCTCATGAGAAGAAACGTGAGGACTTCGAAGTATGACCCCTTGGTAGATGAGGTTGAACTGTTGGATTACAATCCTCTGTATGCTCAAGTCAGACTTCATGATGGGAGGGAGACAACAGTGGCTCTGCGCCACCTGGCACCACCTGGAGACATGACTACATCGCTTACCTTTCCGAATGAAGCGGCTCCTTCGCCGACAAATAATGACTTAAATGTGAATGACCAGACAAATCAGATAATGCTTGTTCCTGAACCAGCTGTTATGCAGACCGGTATGCAAAATCGTAGCTTGGATCTAACAGACTCTCTGAACACCCCAGGTAGTAACCCTTCGACTTCTCTCAGAGAAGAAAACTCTGAGATTCAACCGGAAGCACCTGATGAAAGTCCAAAACGCCGTCCTTTTGTTCGGACCAGGGTTTATAACTTACGGAACAGAGAAGCTTGAACTCTACGATCACCAGGACTTTTTCTATGCATACTTGATGCAATTTGTGACAATAACGTTTCATTGCATTTTTGTTCGCTAGTATTAATTGGGGGTCATTGTAATTTTGAAAACGTGTTAAATGATGTCCCCGATTACCTGAGGGGGGAAGAATGTCGTGATGTTGCTATGTTTATGTGCTTTGTGTTACTTTATTCGCTCGTCATGTACTGTTTGTTTTATCTGTTTGTCTAACTATCTGCTATCTGCTTGTGTTGAACAATAACGCACCACTAATGAATACCACTGTGCGGAGATGACGTCACAGACGTTGC
Organism: Onchidella celtica; assembly: GCA_963931925.1. NCBI lineage: Eukaryota > Metazoa > Mollusca > Gastropoda > Systellommatophora > Onchidiidae > Onchidella > Onchidella celtica. The sequence continues at coordinate 1,959,213 of OZ007583.1, read as the reverse complement.
AATAAACGATTTCGTCCTTCCTAGCGCCATAGCTCGGTAGAAGGACTATAACTGGATCATGCTTCTGGTCCTACTACAGTTGAATGTTGAATAAAGCCAAGATAATTGGCTAAAACAGACTTCAGACTCTCCGCTTTCAATTTATTCATATCAATCATAATACTGAAGTCGCAACGTTTAACGTCGAATTTTTCAATTGTGCAAAAAGTGGAGCTGGAACGAACAAGAACTAAAATCGCGAAAGTGCTACTGGTTTACGTTATGCGTTAAACGAGATTTTTTTGTGCCCTTAGCGCATTGATGCAAGTATGTTTCTTCACGGGTTTGTGGACTACGGACTTAAAGAGATCTTGCGCTCTGTAGGTAGAATGCGTATAGGCCCAATGTGAATGACGTCACATGCATAGGGTGCTTTTGTTTTGTACTTCCGACACCTAAAATGGCTGATCCAGCTGATCCACCCGCCATCTTGTTTGGCGGAAGAACAAAACCAAAACATTCTTTGACGTTATTCGCATATTACCTATTGAGACAAAATCAAGCTTGTCTACGTCTCGCCAGTTTGGTTGGAATTTTTTGTTTACAGAGACTCCCTGGCCTTGGCATTTACATTTCTATTTTCCTTGTTTTTTAATTGTTCTTATTCTTGTATTTTGTTGTTGTTGTATTTGTATTGTGTATACTTGTGTGATCCCATTTTTTTTGCTATGGAGTGGGGGGGGGGGGGGAGGGGGGAGGGGGTTAATTGATCACTTTTGTTTTTTTAATTTTGCCCGGACAGCCCCGTCCCTGTTAGGCCTGCTCTTCTCGACTTCCCATTGCCAAGATATCTTTAACGTGTGCAGCACACACGGGCCATCCGAATTTGTTTTTTTTTGTCCTTATCCGAGAAGACTAGGTGCTCGATCATACTTACCATAGGGTCAGGGACAGGAACCTCACCCCCCCCCCCCCGTCCCCCCCCCTCCCATGTCCAACATGCCTGATGGGACTGGGAATCGAACCTGGTACCTTCGGCATGCGAAGCGAGCAGTTTGCCTCTAGACCAACATGCCTCCTCCCTTCCCCCCTCCCCCTCGTCTCGCTAGTTGATTCAAAGGAAGTTCAAATCTGAGAGAAAAGCCTCGCCAAAAACACTTGACACAGTTACACTACTAGCCGTATTATTTCCGGATATAGAGTAGGTGACTTTCTGTACTAAGCCGTGTTGTATTGAGGTCGGCGTGGACAGTAGTCATACATTCAAATGGCAACCAGCGTCCGTGTCAACAGAGAGAGAGATTGAATAGGCTTTTGATACCTTCTCACGTTCACAATTTCATTTCGGTACAAAAGCTGAAATTTCTGTCTTTCTTGCGGTTGAGGGATAAAATTAAATCAATTTTGAAATTTGTACTCAAGTGCAAACTAGTGTCAATTCAGTGCGTAGCACTTGACTTTCTCCGACCCCCACCCTCTCGCCCGACCCCGGGGCGGCTTTCTACCAAAATTTGTGGGAGCGGATGTTGTTTCCTATAAAACGACCAATGCTGTTATTCAAGATTTCTGGCTTTGGCCTGTATTAGAAAAAAATATAAGAAAAACGAAATCAATGAACTGGCTGGACAAAGGGAGTAGGAAACTGTTTGCCACCAGCTTTTGTGAAAAGCGGAAACAGGAGAAAGATGAGATTCGGCGACGGCACGTTGCACAAGCTTTTCTATCGTAGGAGAGAATCTTTTAAATGGTGAAGAAAAAAAAAGATTATAATTTGTTCGATTTTATACAAACATTTTTCTTTTCAAAATGAAATTCTACTTGTCTGTCTATCTGTCTATTTTTCTGTTTATCTATCTATCTATCTATCTATCTATCTATCTATCTATCTATCTATCTATCTATCTATCTATCTGTCTGTCTGTCTGTCTGTCTGTGTCTGCCTGTGTCTGTCTGTCTGTCTGTCTGTCTATCTATCTATCTATCTACCTATCTATCTATCCATCCATCTATCTATGTACCTGTCTATTTATCTATCTATCTATCTATCTATCTATCTATTTATCTATCTATCTATCTATCCATCTATCTATCCATCTATCTATCCATCCATCTATCCATCTATCTATCTATCTATCGACCTATCTAGTCGACTAATGGGCGAGGTCTTATTGAAACTTAACTAAATTTATGTCAATGACGTCACCATCCAATCACTCTACCAGCCAATAGCAACTAGTTCGCTGCTGGCCCAAGAAACCAAAAATCTCCTCTCTCTCTCTCTCTCTCCTCTCCGAGGTAATAAGAAAATCTGTGATGTTCTTTTTTTTTTCCTTTCAGTGTATTTTGGCAGTTTTTTTCTTACTGGTGGCCCTGGCACTGGCAGGTTATGTCATCTACGTGGAGGTGATGTAAGTACACAAATGATCTACATCCGCAGGCAAATACTGGATTGTTTGTGTTGTGGGTTACAGCTGTAGGACAGTTTGCTAAAAGGAATCTTTTGTGTTTGATAATGAACTGGTCGGCTTTGCTGACTTGGGGAATACAAGGATTTGATTTGTCAAGTTGAGTTTCGATCAACAATGTGAAAGTTGAGATGCAGAACGAAATTTCCTGTCATACTTTTTAATTGAAAAGAAAATGATGAAATATTCTGTTCACACTCAATAAAAATTTTTTTAAAAAGCATGTACACGTTTAAAATTTGATTCACATTTATTTCTAGCTAGCATTGTGCCCTCCAATGAACAGGAATAAATAAAGGTAGTAAATCTGCAGCAAACTGACAATGATCAGTTTCCCGAGCGGTGTTTTGCCATTATTATTTTGCGTGACCTACATGAGCAGCGTCAGTGCGCATCCATGCCGTGCTCAGTCTAGTATAATAGTAGTAAGTATGGGCCAACTCTGTCGTGGCTCAACATCAAGGAAAGTATTAAACATGTAGCAAACTTCAAGACATTTTAAAATATGTCCAGGTGCAACTTTACGTCTTCCAATGCGTAATAATAATACGATATTTTGTAAAATTTAAGGCTCAGTTGTTGAAAAGCCTTTCAGGATTACATTGGAGGCCTCACTTTCTTTACAAGACGAATGTGTCATGAACGAATGCCATCTTGCTCCATCTGACGCTCAATACTGAAAATGGCCATGCTCACCAAACACAGGGCATAATGATGCACACATCGCTGCCGTATTCAACCACTGAGCACAGGCTCCCACCCCCCCCCCCCTCCCTTTTTTTACCTGTTTTAAAAGACAAAAGTGTAAAGAACGAGCTAGGGTGGGGCGGTGACGGTACAGAATAGGATAAGGCCGACATACCAACCGCTCAGTTTGTTCAAAGAATACAAGGTACTCTAGAGGGCGTTGGCTAATAAAAATAATATTGAAAACTAATGTTAGTTAAATCAAAGCTACTAGCTACAATAAGATGAGACAGCTGACCCAGTTAAGGTACACAGATTTCGGCACCGTCGCCTTGCGGCGAATGCCCTTAAGTCATCAACTCTGCCGTATTTCACAAAGCTATTATAGGGAAAATAATATTGAATTTTGTTCAGTGCACTAGTGCTCAGCTCTCGCTGTCATTTATTTTGTAATGAAAAGCCTTCTCTTATTTTAGTCCCAGTAGCACGGTAACAAATGCGCATCATTAATTTATCATTAGACCAAGCATTCTTTTTCACGCAATGCGCCACGGGCGCCGCTCTCAATCAGCGAAGGAGGGGGGGGGGGGTGTCTCATCACACTGTATCTAGTACCATTGATGAAGTGGCTGCTGTGAGGCGAGAGTAGTATTTTACATTATAGGCCATTGCTGAACAGTGAACAGAGCTCTGTATTTTTTGTATTATTTTTTTTTAATAATTAGACTACTCGTCCCTAACAACATTGTTGGAGAAATGACATCCGCAGTGCATTCACTTTTCGACTGGTACTAAACTCGTTTCGGCTTAAGAACTCACACTGAGTGATCAATGAGTTGGACCTGAAGACCTTACTGTTCAGTACTATTGCTGGGTATGAGTCTGTCAAAAGCGGATGTTGATGTTGTCTCACAATCACAGAAGGTTTGGCCTTTTCGGGTCGTGACTTAAATTTGGTAACCTGATTGTCTCTATTTTAGCTTAACTTTGACGAATGATTTGTTGCTGTGGTGAATATGGAATTAAAAGTTCTACCTGTCTCTCAGATCACTCGGTGGACGACCATTTTCTTTTTGTGGCCCGAAGACTGGAATTCGCTGCTCCAAAACTTAAGAGATGTACAAACCACTGGCTTTTTCAAGACATCTAGAAACACAATTTTTTCAATTGAGAAGTGCAGCCTCAGCTGTTTTTGACTGTTGTCCTAAAATCCATTACGTCCATTGTGTTCATGAATTGAAGGCGGTGAGAAGAATGATTTCAAACGGCTACACCAAACTGATTTTTCAAGATGGAGATTTCATTGAATAAAACTTTTGGTTCTGAACATTTTAGTGCCAAATTTATTACTCTATCTTCAAAATTAAAGAAGTTATGCAATTTTTAATGTTCAATAATTTCATCTCTTTTCGCGATATGTCAGAAGGCATATTATTATTATTATTATTATTATTATTGGCCTGTCATTTAAAGTAGGAACATCAAAGGGCGCTCAAACTTTGACAAAACAGTCTCAACATAGCAAATAGCAAACTTAATTTTCATTGGGTTAATTTGGAGATTGCAAATACAGCTTTTATTAGCATAAAAGTGGCTCCGGGGCAAATATCGCAAAGTTTATAAAGGGATACAAAAAGTGAAATTTTGGCCATTTTCAAAAATCATTAAAAAATCAATAAATTTGCATACAGAGATAAGAGACCACTCAAATCAATTGGAATTAAACTCAAATTTGACATCGATTTGTAGTGGTTATGGTTTAAGTCAGTGTGTCGATAAATTTGTGGCAATTAAACTTGATTTCGTGACGATAGATTTGTCGCTGTCAGCATTGAAATTAAAAATGTTACCATTTTCTCTGTTCATCGCTTTTACACTTTCAACTGGACATTTCGCCCTTTTTTCCCTGACTACTTGGCATCAGATTTGGTCCCATTTCAAAATTTCTACATCTTAGTCCACCAGCATCAAATCCTACATTTGGCATTTGACATTCTTGCTTTGGCCTGAAATCAACTATTTGACATACAAACTTTGGGTTCTTTAAACCTTTCACAATAGTTTGTTATTTATTGCTGGTTTACTTTTCTATCTTTTTTCTGACATACCAATAAATCTGTATCTCAAATAAATATGAATTATTTTAAGACAGCTATTCTGATCTCATCTCTTCGTTTGTCTGATATTTGCCAGCGACCCATGCGATGAAGATAAACCTATCCAGGAACAATTTCCGGGCTACTTCCGAACACCTCAAGAGCAAGCTGTCTTTGAACAACAGGTTTGTGTCACAATTATCACCTTTTTTCTTCTATTGTATTGTTATTATTCTTGTGTTTGTCTACTTCTTTAATCCCACTTGGGGAATTTGTCTTAGTGTCATTGTAGCCCAGTTACTACTGGAACAGACACGTCGTTGCCACGTTGTTTTCTTTTGGTGGTGGGAGGGGGAGGGGAGTGGTAGGGGTTAGGTTGTTGTCGTTGTTTTTTATGTATTTAATTTTGCCCCGGTCGCGGCCTGTTCGTATTGCTGTTCTCGATTTCCAAAAGCTGAGGTATCTTTAACGTGCACAGCCTGCGCACGGGTCGTTCGAGTTTTTCGTCCTTATCCGGAAAGACGAGGTGCTCTCGAGCGTACCTAGCGGAGTGCACACTCAAAACATGAGCAGGACGGGGGTGAGGTGGCAGGGAGAGAGAGAAGAGATGGGACAGTTGGCATGGGCCTTAGTTTTAAGGGGTGGGTGCTGGTAGGGGCTAAAAGGGGTGGTCAGTGCTGAGGGGGGGAGGGGCTGGAGACCATTTGGTAACGAATACGGAGTTGACGGGGACGCTTTGACACAAAATATTCTTTTTAAAAAAAAACTTCGTAAGTATTAATCCAAATAGATTTAGATAGATAAATGCAGCTGCAGTAACTGAACTCAACTTATGTTCCAAATGTATTGCATTAAGTGTCTTTTTATTAAATCAAACCACAATACTTGATATTCAGTTCGAAACGGGGCCTAATTGGGGCCTTCTTGGGATATTTCACCGCAAGGCAAAGAAGCTAGGAAGCAGAGCATTTACACACTGTGCCCTGTACATCTGGAACTCGCTGCCAAAGTCACTGTGAGAGGTGTCTACCGGGTCAACATTCAAAACTGGTGTAAAAGGTGCATCTTCTCCAAAAACACTTTTAGTGGTGAAGTCTCGTACCCAATCCATCTAGTTTGTATGTATGTGTGTGTGTAAGTGTGTATGCAATAGATTGTGTGTGAGAGAGAGAGAGAGATAGACAGACAGATAGACAGACAGACAGACAGACAGAGAAAGAGAGAGAGAGAGACTTGTAGTTGGAGAGAACAAGACTTTCTGTAAAGCGCATCGAGTATTTTTTTCCTAACGCGCCGTGCAAAGGTTCCTCATGATTACTATTGTCACAGTGATGATTCTATTTCCTGTGTGGCTTGGGACCAGTATCAGTTTTGCCCAGGTCGGGTTAATATGTCAGATTGCACGGTTATCACTGACCCAGTGAGGTCTCCCTGTTTTGTTGTGGTAATGATGTCAGTGGTCATGGTGATAGTGATTGTGGTGATA